>ML783754.1:819053-840408 GCA_009831015.1 Picea engelmannii
ATCCATATTTACTTCTTATCAACCATGACAAAAAAATAATAAGTCATATTTACATCAAACACTATTGGGTCCATTACCCAAACCTTTGTGCTATGGGTCTTTCTTCAAGGGTTGACATCAATGACAACCAACCTTAATCAACATTATTGACCATGCAGGAAGACTGAATATTGGCAGGATTCCATCAAAAAGTGTAGAAAGCAAGAGACAAATCTTGATATGATCAACACATCAAGAAGAAAATGTTCAATGAAGGAGATCTAGTATTGATGTATGATGGTAAATCGTTTCAACACTCGGGAAAGATTAGAATGCATTGGTTAGGACCATACGAAGTAAAATCTATCACACATAGAGGAGTTGTACAGTTAAGAGATTTATCAAGCATAGAAATCAGAGGAATGGTCAATGGGAGCTGACTGAAGCTATATAAGGACAGTTGACCACCCACCGCGCAGTAAAAAAAAGAATCGAAAAGAGAACAAAAAGGTAGAAAGGCCACACGAGGTTAGAAACACGAATTCGACAAAGGCAAGGACAACGATTATATACAAAAGGGAAAAGGAATGTAAGCAAAAGAAAGATGATAGGACAACACTAGGTGAAATTAAAGGAAGGCAAGGATTGACGGGATATCACATTAATAGCACCAACTGGAGATGGAAAATAAAGAGTATTGGAAAGTACGAAACCATCGCAGATGCATTGAACACACAGTTATGTTGCATTAAACCCATAATGGAGGAAGCGTCCTTGATAAGCTTCATGGCAAGTCGATACAACATGCGAGAATGGGAGCAACTAGTCTATTCATGAAAGGAGAACAAACAGAGAGCAGTAGCAGCTAGAATGCAGAAAGCGAGGCTACAAAGATCACAGAAGTGATTCAAACCTAGAAGATGTTCGCTAGTCACCACTATGGCACCACCAAAGCCAGCAGAAGCAAGCCAGAGTGCCAGACCAACTAGGGTTCAAACTAGGTCACTAGGATCATTGAAAGAGAATGAACAATAGCAGTCGGAGATCGTCAATATCGACGAAATCCCATCCCCAGAGACGATACTGGTGAATTCTACACCAATTCTAGAAGAAATTCAACAGCCAGAAGCAGATTCCATGAGAGTATATATGCCAGCAGCGTCCCAGTAGCCTCAGATCCAGGAAGCAAAAACCCAAAAATAGGTGCAACCAGAGAGCACTGAAGTAGCCCTGGAAGTTAATGGAATGACATATAATCTGGAAGCAATAGTGGAGCCATATGAGTCTCAAATGACCATCTCAGGATAAACAGTAGGGGAGACCATTGAAGATGACTCAGCTTGGCCAGAATGGCTTACGGGGGAGCAATTGGAAGCTATTGGAACTTCAAGCCAGCCACTGCAACAGAAATATAAAATACAGATACCAAGCTCACTCTGCAGGAAACCTGCAACAAAAATGGTTCTACCACGCATACCAGTGGGAGTACAGGTAGGACCAGAGCTACTGGACCACGTCGGGAAGCTCAAATATTCAGACCATGATGTAGCAAATGAAACAAAGTTCCCAAAAATTGCTCATAGGGTCTTTATACAAACCATAGGCACAACTCATCTTGGAGAAACGATTAACCAGCCATACCAGTAGGAAACTGGGTTGGAGAAAATAGGAATCTTAGGTCTACTGAACCTACCACATTTTGGCAGAGTCTAGAATGAAACAACATGCGTCAATAAATCGTTAGCAGTCACACTTGGAGGGGACGTATGGCTAGACAAACCTGTCCCCATAACTGTTGGGCTTATTGTACAAATAACAAGGTTACCAATCCGGGGTATGGATCTCGTGTTGGTTATGGACGACAAATCCAGGGAGAAAGAATTGACAGAAGAAATGAAGAATAAGTATGGCATCGCCAGGGGAACGAGAGGCATCATTATCAAAGGAATCAACAACACAGCCACACAGTTGGGTGCAAAAATCTTATCCTGCAAGTTGCTAAGAAAATGTCGCAGAGAGGAAGTACCAGCTGGAGTCATTGCAGTTGCAGCCCAATGCACAGAAGGCACCTCAATGAGTTGGGCACCATACTTATTGAAATTATTCCAAGAGGACTACAAGGATGTGCGGGACCCAGGCACAAAGTTCCACTACTCATGATTGATTACCTTAATATCCTTCATGGGATGGCGAGAACCATGGTGTGTAGTTTTTTGTACCAGACCACAGCCAGCGGGAGTGAGGTATCTATTACTAAGAGTCTGGCCGAATGCTAAGCATAAGAGGGAGAATGGGATCATATTTGAAGCATACCTACGAGACATACAGGAAGACATTAGTCGATCATGGAGAATAATACCAGAGGCGGTTGCACGATATGTGGACATCGCCAATTTTCGGGCCACATGACAAATAATGTGAATATAGGCAAGGTAGGATCCAGCGAAGCAATGGCTACAGATGTGATACTTCATCATAGAGGGTGATATCGACATGGTCATTAGTGAATGGCCTAACGAATGGAGTATCCCAACCATTAACCAGGAAGTTTCGTAAAGAACAACAGAAGAAGAGGTAGAACTAGGGAGAAATGCAGCCTCTGGAAATCCAAGTGCCCAAGAGACCAAGAATGGGCCAAGGCAAGCCAACACAAACAGATGAAGGGCCAAAAAATATAGGAACCTAGAAGGGGAAGAAGGAGAATACAAATTTGACCAATGAACAATAGAAATAGACTGAGGGAGAGTAGGAGACCGCCCTAAATCCCAACACACAGGAACTAGAGGAAAATAAGAGACCAGTCACGCAGGTAGGAGGCACACACAAGAAATCAAAGGCACAACAAACATCACTAGACTATAAAATCATGGAGGACGATGGGGAAATGATTGCCAGAATGGTCCAAGATTGTCTAGTAGAGGACTTCGACCATGCAGCACATCATAGGGACAAACTGCAAAAAGAGTTGGTAGAAATGGGGTAGTTCCTCAAGAAATTCATGAAAGTATAGATAGAAAACATCAAAAGGGTCATAGAGCCATTATCACCATAGATAGAAGGAAGAGTGCAAGAGGAGAATCGACAGTCAGACAAGGGGATATTGTAGCTACATGCAACATTCCATATCAACCCTAGTATGTTGCGCATGGACAAAATTGTGGGGTAGACACCCTTGAAAGACTTGAGCTAGATCCAACCGGTGTTGAAAAGGATACCATCAGGGGCATTACATAGGTTGCAGGTGAGCATCAACAATGAGGTACAGTCTCGTGCACAAAGAGACTTAATCAAACTAAAGCATGCAACAAAGAAACAAGACGAATTGAAAATAGGCTACGAGAAGGCCAAATCTGAGACCAAGGAGGAAAGGGAGCACCTACAAGGATTGGAGCAGAAAGTGGCAGGAACTTATGAGAATATTCCATAGGCCGCGCAGAGTGAGGAAATCACAACAACAGAAAAGATTGATCGGATTGCGCAGGCAATTGATAAATACCAGAAGGAGATCGAGAATCTTCGACAACAGCTCACACCAACCACTCCACAAGCAATCAAGGAGCAAAGGAAATAGGAAGAAACAATGCAACTGTAGGAGATAGACTAGTAGGTTAGCATAGCAGCTGAATTTTTCGATAAAGCAATGCAACTTTGGACAAGGTTGGAGGAGGATCCACAGGTCCAACGGTGGGACAAGGAAGAGGAAAGGATCAATGCAATGATCCAAGAGCTCAAGCAGAAGCAGAACACCATATCAATCCTAGAATGAGTCAAAGGGATGCAAGAGATGAAGAAGATGTAGGAAGAACTTATCACTGTGAAAACACAGAAATAGGAGCGTTAGGCTCAAATAGAGCCATTGTAGGAACGGGTAGCAGAAGCATTTGCACAGGAAGAGATAGTTAAGACATAGATAGAAAAAACCCAGGTAGAATGTGTAGGATTGATCAATGACGAAGTGACAGTCCAGGTCATGGTCACAATCAAGGAGAAGACCGCGCAGGCAGTGACAAAAGAAGTAGAGCTCAAGGAAAAGTTCCAGATGATCACCAAGGAGATTGAGGAAGCTCATAAGGATTAGGTGGCTCGAGACAAGCCACATGTCAGTGTTGGGGTCCTATTGGTAGCAGGTCGAAGTGGAAAGAAGGATGATCGTGGGGAAAGAAAGTGTGAAGAAACTAAAGTAATAGCTGGTGGGAAACACAACACGCGTGCATGCAAGAAAGCGTGCACAAGGAAAGCGACGGATGTAAGGAAGAACGACATGCATGCATGGGAGGAATACCTAACGTCGATAGGGTTAAGGTTTTGGTAATGTGTTGTAAATGGCTGAAGATCCCAAAATGTATAAATATAGATACATAGGTATCATAAGGGGTTCCTTGTTAGTTCATTTTTGTATTAGATATGTATGAGTTGATGCGATATGTAATGTGGTTATGAACTATTTTGTAAGTTGTTGAGCTAGAGGAGAGGAGAGAAGGAGGATTTGAGGATTAGATCGCAGGATGAGGAGCCTGGTGTGATCTAGTTCGCTTCATATAGATATTACCCATCAGAGGAGGATTGTAAGTGCGCGGCACTAGAAATGCAGAACTACCATAATAAAAGAGCCAAGAGCCAAATCTTTGTGGACGTAGTCTAGGAGGGGGTGAACCACAGTAATATCTGTGTAATGTGATGAATGCATGCATATCTTTGTCTTCTTTTAGTAGTTAAATGTTGTGCTTAATGAATGAATGAGTAATTATATTGCTATGAAATATGGTTGTGTTGTTAAGGGAATAAACAGTGGAAGATAGTGCATAATCGTGAATACAATAGATTGTAATCAAAATTTATAATATATGGCTTTGAATAACGATCCCCTATCTCATACTCAATCCTAGGCTTTAAACACCTAAGTCTTACAGCCACCCATTAAAGTGATCTCAGGTGATACTACGCAGCGCATCCTTTGTGTTGTGTTGCCTTCTGGTTTACCAGGAGGGCCGATAGTTTTAGAGGCTTTGTTGGAAATATGAAAGACATGAACCTTGGGTATATAACTCAGATGGTAAAGAAGGAAGAAAAATAACCAATAGCCTCCTTCCATTTAATGGTGAGGGGAAGGGTGTCGAGTTTCCATATTAATGGCGTGTGTCTGGGCCAGGCTACGTGGCCTCCCTGTGCAACGTGGCATCCCATCCAAGACTGGATAATTGTTCCTGGACAAGTCCAGACAACGATATAAAATCTCAGAGAAAGGATATGTTTGTGCATTCCATTGAATCAGTTCCATCATGGAATCCACCCCTTCATTTTCTAGACAATCTGCTACTTTGTTTGCCTCTCTTTTCACATGTGAAGGGATGAGGGTGATGTTGGATTGTAGGAGGGATCCAAACTCTTCCAGTAGTCCTGAGAGTCTCCAACTAGGAGAGACCTTAAGGGGGTGTGAACCATGAACAATTTTGGTTATGAGCTAGATGATGATCTGGGAATCCACCTCCATTATGATCTTATGGAATTTTTGTTCCATTGCTACCTTAATTCCTTTGAGAAGGCTCCATATCTCAACAACGATATTTGTATTGAATCTGAGATAGCCTGCTGCATAAAAGAGAATTTCCCCTTCTGTATTTCTAAGGACCACACCAAAACCTATCGGACCTAGATTCCCTTTTGACACTCCATCAAATTTTAGTTTGATGAAACTCGGGGGTGGGGGGGACCAAGTGCTTGGGCCGCTGGTTGTTCTGGTGACCCCAGTGCTCTGTTTAGTTCCCGTAAGATTGAGCTTCCAAGTCTAAGGGATATGAATTTCACTCGTGTTGCAATTTAGGTCCTCTTGGGACCATTTCCCACTCTTAATTGTTCCTCAAATGAGGTTCATGATTCTTTCCCATGTTGAGCTAGGGGGGCAGGTAGTTGAGCGAAAGATCCTTTTGTTTCTTTCCTTCTATATTTTCCACATGGTGAAACTAGGTAGAAGTTTCCAAATGCGATCCAAGATTGGGTTCTGATAGGAAATTGAGTCTCAGTATTCCAATGTGCTTATGATACTGGCCCTATTTATGTTAAAGCAACACATTATTTGTGTCCCCAAATCCCAAATTGTCTCACTGTAGTGGCAATGTTTGAACAGATGATCCATTGTTTTTTCATGTTGCTGACAGAGGGAGAAGATGTAAGGGCCTATGAAACCTCGCTTTCGGATATTGTCCCAGGAGAGAATGCGATTTTGAATTGTAAGCCATAGGAAGATGGACACCTTAGGCTAGATTTTTGTATTCGAGATATTTCCCTAGATGCACTCCTTAGGTTTCTCCTAGTAATTCCCCTGTAAGCAGTAGGCTTCTTTGACTGAGAAGTTTCCTGTTGTGGAGTGCCCCCATCTGAGTATGTCTGGACCTTCTCTGATGTAGATTTTCCATTGATTAGCACAAGATTTTCTGGGCCGCAGATCTACCTCTGTTTGAAGGTGAAGTTCATGTAGTTCAGTCTTCCAAATGCGCCATGATCGGTGCCCGTCATTCACTTTCCATAGATCCTTTACCAGCCAAAATTCCCTGAACTGCAATTTTTGATGTAGGGGAATGAGTTCCTCTAGAGTGGCTAAAGGTGGTTTTTGTTTCCAAGAGTCTTGCCAGAATAGGGCGTTTTCACCATTTTGGATCATCCAGAAGGCATGCTTCTGAATGAGCAGTCAATTGTTCCACGATGTGTTCTAGATATTGGATCCCTGAATCTGATCATTGAATCAGATTCACTGATCTTCTCTGGTGGTGGGAGAATATTTCCTTTTTCAAATTTTTTCCTAGAGTTTTGTGGGGTTCTTGATCTAGCGCCACCACAGTTTTTCCCCCATGACTTGATTTAATTTTCCTAGATTCCTAAGCCCTAGTCTGCCCAAGGCCTTAGGCTTGCATATCTTGTCCCAACCCACTAGTTCCCACTTCTTGTTTGGGTGATGCCCATGCCACAAGAAGCTATGCTGAATGTTTCTAATGGATTGGATGATAGATTGGGGAGCTACTAAGGATATAAAGAGGTAGTTTGGAAAGGCTTGAAGAACATACTTTAGAAGCACCAGCCTAGCTACAAGATTAAGAGGTCTGATGGTCCAGTTGTTGAGTCTATTCGAGATGAAGAGTAGTAGGTTGTCCCAAGAGATATTACGAGCAGTTGCTCCTGTGAGTAGGACGCCTAGATAATTGGATGGAAGGGAGCTCTTGGGGATGCCCAGGAGGTGAAGGATATGATTTTGGATAACTATTGGGGTGTTGAAGAAGTAGAGATTTGTTTTTACAAGGTTCAAGGCCATACCTAAAGCGTCAACAAAGTCTATGAGGATGGAATTGATCTTATTAGCTTCCTCGGCAGTCAGAGTGTTCAGTATAAGAGCATCATCTACAAACTGGTTGTGAGAGAGGGTTGGTTGAATCTTGTGCAAGGGTAGGCCTTTAAGGGATCCTTCTAAAACCGAGGCCTTGGGGTAGTGTTCTCAGACCCTCCACCGGGGAAAGGTATCAATTTCCTACCCTATTTGGGTTTTTCTGGCTCTTCTTTTGGTTTATTTAACTTCCAGGTGCATTAACCGGCCTAAGCCGACCTGCAAAACATCCAATTCCAGGTTGAATTGAGAGAATTCCATCCGGAATTTTCTTTCACGGTCGTGTTTCATCTGTGCACAGGTTTTTAGGCCCACAGATGTGCATCGTGCACACATGCACCTAAGTCATAGTTCTGTTCTGCGCACCTATGCCCATAAGCGCGTTTTGGTCTGCACAGAGACGCTCAGTGCGCCTCTGTCTCCACTGATACCCGCACACCTATGCAAAAAATACACATTGTAAGGTTTTTTGAGATTTGGGGAAGGCCCTTAGCCTTCTTAAAAGTGATTTCATGCATGTTTCAAGTTGCACCACACTTAGTTCCCTCTTCATATAAAGGGATTAGTCAAAACACATAGGCACTTAGGGGGTTTAAAATCATTATTTCCTCTTTTTCTTTCATTTTTGCCACATGGATGGCTTGCTTTGACTAAAAGTATAAGTTGGAAATCATTTGCAATCACATAAAACTTGCATTGGGACTAGAAGTTGGATAACAATCACTTAGTATGCTCTTCTCTCACGCTTCCAAGCGACCTTGAGAATCAAAAAAAGATTGTGGGACAATTTCATCTCCCTTAAGAAGATTAAAACCTTCAGGAGAGGACAACAACCCCTCTTGGGACTCCTCTTAGTTTACTTTTCAAACACATCTTAAGATTGTAACAGGCCCATACATGCCCACATGCTACAAAGATAGGATAGTGTTGAAATTTACTTTCTTAGATTAAATCACTAGGGAAGTTTAAAGATTTTGTAACGGGCCCATACATTCCCACATAATCACAATCTAGGATAGTTTCAAATCTTTTTCTTAGATTAAATCACAATAGGGAGTTAAAGGAATAGTAAAAGACCCACATGTCCACATGCTAGTTTCCTAGGGACTTTTGAATTATGCAAGGTTGTACAAAAGGAACTTACTTAATTAGGTAATCAACACTTGTAAGGACCAAGCGAAGTCCACATGAAGCAAGGTGACACCTAATTCATTAAAACATTGGCACACTTTCACTCATTCACACACAAAAGTCACTTATCACTCACATAGTTTTCTTCTCGAAAACGTGGATTTCAAAGTAAGTTTCCTCCAAAGGGATTCCAAAACACCCCACCCTTTTCTTGATGAAACTATCCACTCCCATTTAATTTCAACGAGGTTGGTTAACCCACGGTGACTGTTAGTCTTCCCGTGTGAGTGTAGTATCCATCATTCATACAGAGTTCACCCACGATGAGTGGTGGAGGTCATCTTCCACGAGAAGGAAAAATGTAAGAGTCTTTATCGGTTGGTCGTCCACGAGAAGGAAAAATTCGGAAGTCTTTATCGGTGTTCCTCCATGAGAAGGAAAAATTTGGAAGTCTTTATCGAAATGAGAAATATTTTAGAGTCTTTATTGGGTGGTCTTCCACGAAATGAGAAATACTTAAGAGTCTTTATCAGGTCCTCCACGAGAAGGACAAATTTCAATCTTTATCGGTGGTCTTCTATGACAAGGAAAAAAATTTAAGAGTCTTTATCGGGTCCTCCATGAGAAGGAAAAATTTAAGAGTCTTTATCGGTGGTCCTCCACGAGAAGGAAAAAAAATTAAAGTCTTATGAAAAATTTGATTCTCTTTATAATCATTTTTGAGTCCGGTAATTGAGTCATGGTCTTATCACACATAATTTTTTATTCTAGTAATTGAGTACTTGAGTCATGGTCTCTTACCATACAATCTGAGTACTTCAATTATTTTTATATAAAATAAAGTTAAAAAAAATAAGGTTAATGTATACATTTAAATATTTTTTCCTCGGAAAAAAGAGTAAATTTTATTTCATTTGGAAAGAAATGCGAAGAGAACCAAAAAAACAGCATCAGCAAAAAGCTTTGTCAAGATAACATCCTCCAATGTTTTACAAAAATTTGATAGTCCAGAATAAAGATGACATAGTGCAATCTTATAACAGTTGAGATCTACAAAATTAGTTTGTTGAAAACACCTCACAAAGGACTGCAATGTCTCCAAGAACAAATATTGATAACTAAAAAGAGATGTCAAAGGGGCCTTGTGGTTCAATAAATGGCTTGTGGTAGAACTCATAGTGAGTTCCATATTTGATTTATTTCATCATCCATTGCCCAAAATCCATTTGTACGCCTACTTTAGAGAGCATATCTACCTCCAAGTTACGCTACTTGTAGACATGCCACAATGAGAAGGAATCAAACAAGTCCAAGATTTTGAAAACTTCATCAAGTAAAGAAAGAAACACAATGTTGTGACATTTATGTGATTTACGGGTCCAATTTATGCCTATCATCGAATCACCAAATATCTAAAGGGTTTTAACACCTTTTTCTCTCGCAAAAAGTTACAATAGTTTTAGTGACATTACTTCAACATAATTGTTTGTATCGGCACCCAGTCCCATTTCAAATTTGAATAAATGACTATCATATAGATGAAGCATTGCACCCCCTCTGCATTGTTGGTTGTTGTTTTGTGAGGCCCCCATCAAAGTAGGTCCACGACCTTGAAGAGTCCATTTATTCTACCTGAATGCCCTGAATTGTACATGTCCCTGTGCCACAATAATATCCGGGAGAGAAGGTTTATCCTGGAAGATGGAAGAATCCCTAACCAACCAAGCTCCCTAATTGAGGATCAACAAAAGTGAATTGAAGATTTAATTTGAGGAATTGGAGACCCGGCCACTCCAAGATTCTTCTACTGTCAGACCCTTCCAAGTGCAATCTTGACCCAATTTTTTAGAACATTCCTACCATATATATTTAACAAAAGTGCATAAAATAGAGATATGTGTCACTGTTTCCTCATCGGATTTACACAAAGAGCACCATCTCAAACCCTCCAAATTCCTCCATTTCATCCTATCACATGTGTGTACTTTATTGACAATCAAGTGGCACACAAAGATGTGGGAATTTAGGGGGAATTTTAACTTTAAAGATGTGTTGTTGTTTTGCTCCACCACCAAGATGGATTCCTTTGTTGGATATTGTTGTGTTGGTTTTGTCACTTGGGTGAGCAAAACAACAACACTTGCATGTGTAGATGAGCCTGCTAGACAAGATAAAAGTTTTTGAGTTGGTTAAACAAGCCAAACACATGTATAAACAAAGAAATAAACTAAAACAACTAAGAAAAAACTTTAGAAAGCATGAGAAACTTAGAACCATGAAAATCAAATAATGACCAACATAATGCTACCAATGTATCGATATATTAGTAGGCAAAACACCGTAGAGAAAAATAGGGACTTATGAGTCCCATATTCCTCCTTGGGAGGGATCTTGAGTTCCCTAATGGAGAGCTCTTCATACAATGGAAGAAATGGAAAATGCCGAAGAACAACAATGCCTATTCCCTCAAGAGGTGAGTGGAATGGCCCATTGCAATGGTGCTTGAAGGTTCCAAAGAGAAAAGATGATTGTCAAGGGAGAATTCTTGCAACATAACAATACTATGAAGATCTTGGTTTCTTAGTGCACCCATGTCTCTTATTGATAGAATTCATACATGGAAAAATGTAATTGGTTCATAGTGTGAACAAGGGGCCTTTTAGAGCACCCTCTAGTCCTTTACCAACCTCCCATTTGGATTTCGCTCAAATAAGAGTGTCAAATCATGTTGGGGTTGGTCCATAAGTGGTTGAGGGGTCAACAAGATCCATAAATGCATCGTTCATAGAAGTGCGTATCTTTTCTCATACACAGTCATGCATTTTGTGCATTGTGCACGCTGAGGGTTGTGTTGGCCCGCGCACACTACACATTGTGCACACACTTCCTTTGGTGAATTTGTGCATTTCAATTTTTGACCCAATTGTATAGTTTTTTGACTCTTGAATTCATTTCAGTGTTGTAGGTGGACTAATTGTTGTTGGAATTGATGTGTTTCTTTAACCATTTGTGTGTGATGTTGTCGATGATTTTTCAGTGACAAAATATGCCCCCTGATGTGTGAGGTTAGGAGCATACGTATAGCCGAAATACATCACTGCTTTTTGTGTTGAGAGTGCCATTGTAATGAAGAGTGAAGAGAGTAACTACAAGAGCGATCCATCAGAGGGAGAGGGAAAACTATGGGACCCAAACCTTTCTCTAGGAAGAAAAAAGAAAATATGTGTACAAACGAGGCAGGCATGCCCCATGCTCGTGTCATGATACCAAAATGTGAGATTGTAATTGAAGATGTATGTTGATGTAGATAACTGCAGTGCCCTCGATGGCGGTTGATAACGACAGATGACAGTTATGAATTGTGAACGAAATCTAAAGTGAGCCAAGGACGACTGTAAGAATTGTTGATGACTCATAGGAATTGATGGTCTAACAACTTTAGAGGTCTTCGGCTGGTATGAAAACAATTGCAATAGTCACATAGTAAGATGCACCGTAACATGAGAGTTTGTTGAAGTCGAATGTTATGGGGGTTAACAAAATCAGAGAGCAATGATGATTCTCTCTGTGTCGTCTGAGACTCCTCATTGTAAAGGTAATGAGAGTCAATATATTTTTTCCCTTCCAGAAACTATGTTGATGTCGACAGGAAGGGAGACATTGTTGGAAGATTGGTTGTTGTCATTGATGTCAACCCTAGTCATGGGTTTTGGACTGGAAGATTGATGAAGGTATTTGGACATGAAGGAAAATGCACATGCAGATACAACACCCATGGATGGATAGTATACATCATGTTGTTTCTAGGGGTATGTGTCTTATCACGTGGATCCTCATGGTTGAGGAGAAATGAATTTTTGAATATGACAAAGTGAATTGTACATGTAGGCCCTGAAGATAATTAAAGAAAAGAATTACAAAATAAGAAAGTGTCAGGTCAGCCCTAATGTTAAAAGAAAGTGACATAAAATGTATAAATAAACATCATCATACATTCATTTGATACAAGTCGAATTTTAGAGGGAATAAGAAGTAAAAGAAGGCCAAATTTCAAGGGAGGATGAAGTCTTTTGGTGATGTGTTCTAAGGTATGTTATTTTTAGGTCATCTTACCATTTTTGCTATAACTTTTTTTCTAGAATGATTCATATGGTGAAATCACTATGGTATTGAGAAGACATATCAAGGTACCTCTAGTAAAAATTTCATCTCTTGATTCGCTATAATTATGGGGATACACTCTGCGAAAGATAGGGTTTGTGACCAGTCCTGAAGCTAGTCAATAAATAGGTGTTTCAGGTAAAATAGTCATAACTTCTTCATAAAGAATCCAAATAAAGTGGGACCACTTCCATTGGAAATAGTACGAACTGTAGTTTCTTGTGTGTGAGTTTCAGAATCAGATGTTAAATATTGAGCATATGTTCTCTGAGTTTTCCGCGGTCCATTTGGAGAGCAGACCATATGGATCTCGTGTGATGGCATTTATGAATGACAAGAGAGCAATGATGTCCCTTTTATTGTAGGAGTCCACTGATGATAATAGGAATTCACCCTCCTCTGAGGGAGAATGAGACTGAGGTTGAGGAGAACTCAGAAGTTAATTCAGTGGCCATGTGGTCATATAAACGATGAGTACGAGAATGCAGATATTGATGGTGGGTATGGGAATATAGCTTGGAGGTTGAGTACTTCATAGACATTGTTGCAGGCACAGAGGTAGCCATGGAAAGAATCACTAATATCAGAAGAAGAAAATCCATCTCTTCCTTTTCGATTACAAATTCTCTCAAAGCCCATGAGTTAGCTATTGAGAGTTGTTTACATATAAAGAAGTTGTGTGTAGAGGTCAAGGACTGGATAGGGAAATTGTGTAGAGGTCGAGGGACTGTATAGGGTTTTAAAACTTATTTCTGTGGTATCCATTCATTCGTACCATGGTGACTAGTGGTCTGAGAATTAAAAATTTAAGAGTCTTTAGTAGTTGGAGGGGTCCTCCACGAGAAGGAAAAATTAAGGATATATATATATATATATATATATATATATATATATATATATATATATATATATATATATATATATATATATATAAGTAATATTATTTTTATTCAAATATTTTTATATAAAAATAAAGTTAAGGAAATATATTTTAATATATTTAAACATTATGAGAAAAAATAAGGTTTATGTATCAATGTTTTACAAAAATTTGATAGTCTGGAATAAAGATGACATAGTGCGATCTTATAACAGTCGATATCTACAAAAGTAGTTTGCTAAAAACACATCACAAAGGACTGCAATGTCTCCAAGAACAAATATTGATAGCTAAAAAGAGATGTCAGAGGGTCCTTGTGGTTCAATAAATGAATTGTGGTAGAACTCGTAGTGAGTTCCATCTTTGATTTATGTGATCATCCATTGCCCAAAATATGTTTGTACACTTACTTTAGAGAGCATATCTACCTCCAAGTTACGCTCCTTGTAGACATGTCGCAATGAGAAGGAATCAAACAAGTCTAGGATTCTAAAAACTTCATCAAGTAAAGAAAGAAACATAATGTTATGACATTTCTTTAATTTTCGGGTCCAATTTATGCCTATCATTGAATCACCAAATATTTGAAGGGTTTTAATGCCTTTTTCCCCCACAAAAAGTTACAATAGTTTTAGTGACATTACTTCAGCATAATTGTTTGTACCAGCGCCCAGTCCCATTTCAAGTTTGAATAAATGACTATCATATAGATGGAGCATTGCGCCCCCTATACATTTTTGGTTGTTGTTTTGTGAGGCCCCATCAAAGTAGGCCCACGACCTTGAAGAGTCCACTTGTTCTTCCTGAATGGTCTAAACTCTGCATGTCCCTTTTTCCTATGGGAAATGTGATAAGATGTTAAGGCCTTGTGCCACAATAATATCTGGGAGAGAAGGTTTATCCTGGAAGATGGAAGAATTCCTAGCCAACTAGGCTCCCTTATTGAGGATCAACGGAAGTGCTTTGAAGCTTCGATTTGAGGACTTGGAGACCCATTCACACCAGGCTTCTTCTACTATCAGACCCTACAAAGTGCAATCCTGACCCAATTTTTTAGAACATTCTTGCCATATATGTTTAACAAAAGTGCATAAAATAAAGAGATCTGTCATTGTTTCCTCATCGGATTTACACAAAGAACACCATCTCAAAACCTCCAAATTCCTCCATTTCATCCTATCCCATGTGGGTACTTTATTGACAATCAAGAAACACACAAACATGTGAGATTTTAGGGGGAATTTTAACTTCCATAGTCCCCTCTGTTCATTTTTCAATAAGCAATGTTAACCATGAAGTTTATTCCATTTTTTGCATTTAACTTAACCATAACCAATAATGTTGCAGCAACCAAGATCACATGAAGAAACACCATGCATAAGAACACAAGAAGCATCCCGAGAAACCCTTCTCAACAAGGGAAGAAAACCCAACCGAATCCTTTGCTATCATGCAAAAGATATGATTCCTCAATGGGGAATTTACCTTTACTTATATTAGACTTGACCTGTCAATAGAAGTGTCTATTGGCACAACATGGCTGACCTCTCTATCTTATAATATAATTAATACTAACCAGATTAAGGTGGGGCCAACCTGTAACCTTTACATTACAATTAGGGTTACAGGCAGGTGTGACTCTTGAACATTATAGCAAGGGATATTATACACCCACTAGTTCTCATCCATTAGGGGCACATCCATAAGGATGTCCATATCTCTGGCTCACTGCATTAGACAGAAGAACCACTTCTTCACTAGTGCTCAACCACTAGGATCACATTCACCTGTGCTCATCCACAGGCACGTCCACTCAACGGATCTTCTCTCCCACTACATTACACAGGAGAGTCATCTGGAGTTTCTCATCAAATCTCTGCTTAGAGGAGGATAATACATCATCTTCATTTATGTCTCATGGTGATGCACCCAACACTTTGGGATTTCACATGTTCACCTTGTGCTCAGCCACAGGCACATCCAACTCTACAAAAATCCTTTCTCAATGCGTTACACATGAGAATAATCTGGAGTTCTTCTCAACTCTTTGTAAGAAGGAGGCCATCTCTAAGTTCCACTTCTGTCTCAGATAGGAACCACACAGCCCTCTAAGGGGCTCTCTCTCAAGTTTTTGTCATGGAGAATGTCTCACATAGCTACAATCATCAACACCCTCCACCACCAATATGGATCCCTTTGTTGTATATCTATGTTGAGTTGAGTGTAACCTAATTTGAAAGTGTAAATGCCATGAGGAGTAGGTTTCTATACTAGCTTGTCTTCCCTTTCTGTTATCCGAATATGAGCTAGTTTGAGTGTTCTTATATAATTGGCCCATTGATCAAAGAAGGCCTCCCCTAGTGTAATGTCCCCTTCCAACTGATCATAACAAAGGATGACTCGATAGCCTATACGACTCCAATAAGCTATAATCAACAAGGAAAAGGTATTCAAGGAGGTTTATTTGGTGTCACTAGGTCAAAATAATGACAAATTCTAAAGGGACATTAAGTAAATAATTATGTTTAAGTGAAATTGGAGGGAGGATAAAGTCAGGGTTTCATTTGGTCCAAAAAAGGGAAAGTTATAGAACACATGGAGAAAGGATAAAAGGAGGGGTAGAACCTCACTTTGGAATTATGAGTTAATCTCTCATTTTGGAGTGCTGTTGGAGTGCTCAATGGTGCAATATCCACCCTAGATAGATAAGAGGGGAGTCCACCTAGTATTTCCACTAGAGCTTCAGTTGGAGATTTATGTTCAGTTGGATTTTTACACAGGGAGTTTGCAAATATTTTTCCATAGAGTTCGATTCATGATTTCATAGGAAACAAGAGGGTTTCAGAGAGATAGTGGTTTAGGAAACCCCCACAGGTTGAGTATGGGACATCCCACAAGGCCCCACTAGACGTCAGGTAGTTGTCATGTGAGGAGATCTGCGATCGAGTTTGTAGCAAGTCGATTTGATTGGGTTCATAGGGTTACAAGAGGGATTTAAAGACCGCTAGAAGAGCGGACATTGCTAGAGTAGAGTGTCACAATGAACATCATAGATTCCAGGTTGCCTTTGTATTGTTTATGTTAGTATATTTGTGCAGCTTCCTTGTAACCATTAGAATTGTGTGTTAAGAAGTATTTTGCAGTTGTTACTAGAGCCATTAGATATCATTGTATTGTTGTGAATGGGGGTTTCCATCCATAATAATATGTCATGGTTATCTGCTCTATTTTCTGTGTAATGAATGTATGCAATGTGTTTGAAAATATTCCTCTATAAGAAAATTGTTTGTAAGGAGTTAACAACAACATTAATACAAAGTGTTTGACATATTTTCACCAGGGAAAATAACAATCTCTAGATAGAAAACATAATATTCCCATCTATCCTAGTTGGGTACATTACATTGGTATCAAAGATGTTGATCTTGTCATCCTGTGATTTATTGAGGCATTAATGCCAAGGAAAATTGGAGGACAAGAGAAGAAACCTACCCTAGGACCAAAATCATCAGAAGAAGTAAAAGTAGAAGGCATTATGGGGGACCATCCTGAAGATAGAGCCGTGTAACTATTGGAATCCATAGCTAATGGGAAACAACAATTGACAGAATTCCTGACACAATACTTTTTTGACAACCAAGCAAACCAAAACCAAGATGGTACCAATGGGAACCATGCAAAGTCTAGCCATAGAGGTGGAAATACTCTTGAAGGGAGTAACACCTATGTGTCAGCATAGAGTGTCTTCTAGGTAGGTAGCAGAAAAGTACCCAGACCATTATTGCCACCAATCCTTGAGGATGAGCCTACAGGAGCACCAGAGCAACAGGGAGCAGACGAAATGAACTCCTACTTTAGGGAATATCAGTTGCCAGAAGAAGAAGCCCATGAAGCCATGTATTACAATGACTACTGCAAACTTAGGATGAGGAAAAAACCTAAGATGAGCTAGAATCAATAGAATTTTGACCTTCTACTAAAATTGGGGAAGATGACTATCCAATCTTTTGATGGTTCTGAAAGGTGGATAGTCTGAGCATTGGTACATAAGTTAGACACTTATTTCCAACTTAACCTGATGACAGAGGCAGAGGAGATCAAGTTTTCCACTCTACATTTGTATGGAGAGGCTCATGAGTGGTGGTACCATGGGATTAACATTTGGTCATTCCAACATCGCATCATATGAGGATTTCACCCAGAGGATTATGGATAGGTTCGATAGGAAGGACCTTGAGATTCACTTCAGGTAATTGGCATAACTCAGGCAAAAAGGTACACCAGAGGCCTATGTTACAAAGTTCTAGCAGATGGTAGTCGTGGTGACTAATTTTTTTGAGCAGAGACTGGTGATACTATTCACAAAGGGATTTGCCAAGCCGTTAATAGGTTGGGTGAAGGATTTTAGGCCAAACACACTACAAGAAGCTATCATGAAGACCCATGATATGGAAGATACAATCCCCAAGAATACATTGGCAAAAAAAATTATTCCACAAAAGAGTTAGGTGTCAAAACCTGCCTAGAAGACATGGACATGGAAGGAAATATTTGATGAGGATAACTGGAAAGAAATAAGGAGGAAGAATATTTTCTACAGTTTCAAGGAGACGTGGGAACCAAACCATCAATGCATGGGTAATGGTAAAATCCATTATATTGAGGCAGTTTCTGATGAAAAGGATGACGATGATGATGAGGGAATTTGATAGGATAGTGGTGAGCCATCATATGATACATAGTAGGCACCATTGCAGGATAGCCCCAAGGGAGTGACCATTGCCACAATTTTAGGAGTCCCTAAATATTACACCTTTAGGGTTAGAGGCATTGTGCAGGGGCATAGGATTACAACATTGGTTGATGGTGGGGCCACCCACAACTTAATTGATGCTACAATTGACATCAGGAGTTGAATCCGTATGGAGGATTTTGAGGGATTCATTGTGGTAGCAGAACATGGGTACAATATGACATGTACTTAGAGGATCAGGGAATTGGAGGTAACATTGGGAAACTATATGTTGACTGTTGACTTTTATGTCATGGATTTAGAAGATAATCATATGGTACTAAGAGTTTAGTGGTTGTACTCATTGGGAGACATTTGCATGAATTATCGGAACATGAGGATGGAGTTCCAGGACAAGGGTGGACAACAAGTCATCCTTATAGGTATGTCGACATGTGCCCCCGTGATTATTTCTAACTATTTCATGGAGTTCCTTTTTAGACATGGGGATGTGTCTTTCACAACAAAGTGCTGAATCACCATGGAGAAGCAATCATAGGATCACCAATCGTACCCTGTATATATCCAGGAATTACTTGGAAAGCACGAAAGAGTGTTTGAACCATTTCCAATAGGAATGCCATCTTACAAAGGATTTGAGCATGTCATTGAGCTAGAAGAGGGGTCGAAGCTCATGATCACCAAATCCTACATGAATATGAAGAGGTTCAAGGATGAAATAGAGAAGTCCATAAACAATTTGATGTATATGGGACATAATAGACCTAGTTCTAGTTAAGCTGTACCAATGAAGAAGAAGGATAGCACTATGAGAATGTGCATAGACTATGTGACATTGAACAAGAAGACCATCAAAACCCGATGGAGGGCTCCTTGGAGGGTAACCCATGGTTCTTCCATCTGGGAACTTGCACTAGGGTGTAAGTCCATTAAGAAATTATCCAATGTAACTAGTTCAACTACTCTATCTCATCCATTTTTTCATTGCTCTCATGACGTTGGATTTCATCACCAAATAGTGCGTTCATTATGAAAAATTTTGTTTGCATGGTTTGCTTCCTAGTTTGTTAGTTGAGTGTTGTTTGTTTTCTATAGTGGACTTTAATTTTTCTACCCTTTCTACCATGGTTGATGATGGTCTTCATTGATCATGTAGGATCCATGGATTTCCTCCAAAATATTATCAGCCAATAGCTCCCCATTTACCAAAAGATACTTCTCGTGGAGATATTGTTGATGAGGAAAATTACTCTAACATTGGGAGTGCTGCTACTCCTTTGATTGAACATTCTGAGGGGATTATCAAAAGTGTTCAGGAAGGCTTTATCCATTCTGCAAACCCACCATTAACTAATCCCCTTGGAAAACTTTTAGTCTGAGTAAATTATTTAGGAGAAATTGTAACTGAAGATTATCCTAGATTACCATCAAGGTCATTTAAAGAAGAAAGTATGGGATCGGTGTTAGAAAAATAGGATCGTGGAGCAATAAAATAAAAATAAATGAATAAATAAAACATAGAAGATACACAATACAATAGAGACACATATATATGTGGTTCACCTAGTGTGGGCTACATCCACCAGAGAAATTGCCATGTCCTTCCTTTTTATTATCCAACAAAATGAAGGGATACAACCTACAACCCACCCAATGTAACTTCCTCTTCTTTCTCTCACAGTCTTGTCTCTCAGAATACAATATTCACAATGATACATAGCTACAATACAATTCTCTCATAAAAGAGGGTTTCCTTCTAGGGAAAAAAACCCTAACAAAAATTCTACCATTAGATCTGCGAACTTATAATGAATGGTCGAGATTTACTATGAAATTACAATATACATTCACAAGGAATTTTTTTCTTCAAGGGTCTTCGCCCCTAAACCCCCACTGGGGAACAACTTGCCCCCGGACCCAGCAGGGGGGGCAATCCCCCCTTGCAACCCTCCCGCGTGGAGGGGTGTACAATATTCTATGGTGTACAGTCTTCATGGGGTATAAACAAGGCTAAAAAACAAAGACCTCTGAAGCATGAAGATAATCAGGCTTCGCAACCAACAATCGGGACAACCTAATCAAAGTGAAGGATTCACAACCCTTGTTCAAACCTCTGGCATATCAGATCTGAGTAGAAATATAGTTATTCTTTTATGGTGAACTCCCTCGGGTCATGATATTTTTTATATATTGGGTATCATTCAACCATCTTTTACTACACCACTTACACCTACTATTACTAGTATTGTCACCACGTCATCAAACCTTTTCCTTAGTCATCATATTGGGAAAATAGGTAATATTGTGGCTATCTTAGGCCAGGTATCAAGTGTGACCCGTCTTTTCCTTCCTAGTCAATTGAATAGCACTATGACGATTACATAAACTCTACCTTTCCAAGATAGTAGCTCTTTGACATCTCAAAATCTCATTGGAACACTGCTTCTTCATAGAGAAGGTCAATCACTTCGTATAGGATATAATGATCTTAGTGGACGACTTCTAATCCTACCCATATTTAACTAGGAGTATCAAAACCTCCTGGAGGACAAAGTGGTCAACATCCTTATGGATCTCAGTTTTCTATTGGGATACAAATTACGGATGGGGGGAAACCTTTAGCTGGAGGAAAAAACCTTGTTATGGGTCAACCTTTTATTGGATCATAGGTTATAGGACCATGTTGGAATCTTGGAACACAACAATAGCCTAGGGGGAAATATGTTGGGTATGTGTTATATTCTTTGAACGAGTAGTAGTTATGTTGGGTATTCTTTGCACATATTTTCGCCGATTTCTTACCGACATATTTTCGCCGGGCCGACATATTTCCGGGACGACATATTTCCTGGACCACATGATATTAGGTGGTTTTTCGGCACATGGTTTTTACCAATGGTTTTCTATTTCCGGTTAAGGAATTAGGGTTTTGGACCAATCCAGGTCATTGGGTTAGGGTTTTGGATGCCACTGGCTCCTATATGTATATTGTATTGTAAACAATGTAACACAGTGTATCAATATAATATATGCTGGTTTTCCCGGTTTGGGTTTCCAGGTGAAAAATCTCTGTGTAATG
>ML783754.1:844858-881284 GCA_009831015.1 Picea engelmannii
TGGTTTTCCCGGTTTGGGTTTCCAGGTGAAAAATCTCTATGTAATGTTTGTATTTGCCATTGTATCTTTTCTGTTCTTTTCTGAATATCAGTTTGCAGTAGATATTGTACAAGGTTAGAATTTACAAAATATACCTTGGAAGGCCCTTCTGGTGGAGGAAACCATCACGTAGGTCCCTCTAACCCTATTTTCCTAGGTCTCAATCCTCGAAAAGTTTTTCCTGAAACTACCCAAGATGGACCCTCTAACCCTATTTTCCTGGGTCTTAATCCTGGGAGACCTTTTATAGGAACTGTGAACCGTACATGGAGTCAACCTATTCAAATGAGTATTCATCCTTAAGGAGGGATGCCTGATCAATAAGTTAACCCTCGTTATATGTCCTTAAACCCCCAACAGTAACTCACAATAGGATCAATATATAATGCACATTTACAAGTTGCTTATGGTACTACTGGTATTCCGACATGACTTCCTACTCAAAGTTACCATTATCCTAAAGTTAACCAACAATTTCCATTTTTATCCACTTTGGATTTACCAAATTTTTTTAGATTAATGAATGATCCCATTTCACACTATCCTTTTTGGCCAGTCATCCCTTCCAAATTACCCTCAGATATTTCAAAGTTCGATGGTAAATCGAGAGATGATCCTAGTAATCATGTTATGACTTTCCATATTTGGTTTTCATCAAACTTATTGATGAGTGATTCTTTACGCTTATGTATTTTCCAAAGAAATCTTATGGGAACTGCAGCTAAGTGGTACATTGAATTACCTCGAGGATTCTTCCATGAATTTAATTCATTATCCATGGCCTTACTCACACATTTTCAACTACCTATTCGATATGAAACAAGTACTGAACTTTTAACTTCACTTTGAAAAACCACCTCTACTCATATTTTCGATCATATTCATGATTGGAGAAGGTGAAGATGATTAATCAACTCACATTCATGATCAATTGTTAGCTAAATGGTTCGCTAAAAATTTTCTAGGACCCATCGCTCGAGATGGTCCTATGGGAGGAATAGTTACTGAAGAACAAGCCATTAGTCATGCCCAGTATCTTGATTTGGTATATTCTCAGACTGACACATTATACGATATGATTCCTCATGCTCCTCACTCATCGACAAATCCAAACCCAACACCTCTTATGGAATCTCACATTGTAGATGGTGTGATTGGTTCTATTAATCAAGAGAATAAAAATAAGACTTCTACTAGAACTTCCAACCCCAAGAAAACTCCCACCACTATCAATACTCCAAATACTACACCTCTTTCCACTCATTATAGTAACACTTCTGAGATCAACGTGGTTCAATCCACACCAACCACTAAAACTAGAAATAAGAAAAAAGGAAAAGGAAATGAAAAACAAAATTCCCAACCACAAGAAAAACTGAAAACTCCACCTCATGAAGATAAGGAAAAATGTAAACCTAAATATCCTTGTCTCATTTGCGATGAGGATCATTGCACTAAATATTGTCCACATTGTCCCGATGTAAATCGTTTCTTTAAAGGAATTTCAACTGCACCCGCTGTATTGAAAAATCCTTTTCTGTCTCAACAAACTCAAATGCTTACTCAAGAACAACCCTCTGCGTTAGGAAGCTATTATGTACTTATGTGTAAAATAGATAAAAATAAATAGGTTTCACTCACAACATGAGCCAAATACTATCCTTCCTTGAATGGAATTACTATTGATCATCCTTCTATGTCTACCCCACGAGCTACTGGTCCTCTACATATTGATCAACCAAGTCCAGACATAGTCATTCGACCACCTCCAAAAGGTGTTGTCCCTAGGTTGTATTTTAATCCACATGCACGAGCTTCTCAAAACTACAATATTGTAGAAGCTTTAGCTCAAGCACCTTCTGGGATGTCGACACTCAAAGTCCTCCAAACTTTCCCTGTGTAACGAAGAGCATTGTTGTAAGGAATTGGTGGAATTGACCCTTATGATGTGAATATGATATCCTTTGACTTGGAAACTCATCTTCCAAATATCCCTCACCAAGTTGCCTTTCAAATTCAAGTCATTGTGTGACAAAAGACTATTTTTCATACTATTATAGATGAAGGATCCTAGACCTGTGTGATGTCTCTTAAATTTTGGAAAGCTATTGATTCTTCGTCAATCAAAAAATCACCTAATACATTAAAATCATTCGACGGTAGACAATTTAAACCATTTGGAGTACTTAATGCATTACCAATTGAATTAGAATGTAAGACAATAATTATTGAAGTATAAGTTGTCGATGCGCTGCTCAATTATAATATTCTTCTATGACGTAGTTGGATTTACACCATGTCTGTTGTAGTTTCTACCTCATTTCGTGTACTACATTTCCCTCATCAAGGAAAATATTCACGGTAGACCAACTTGCCTACTTTAATTCTAATTCACACATTGGTAGTGTTCCTTTTATAGAGAAAATCCCATATTCTTATGAGAATGTTGGAGAGTGTCTTTTGAAAGATTCATCTTTGATGGGAACTTTTCCACTCCCACCACCCAACATTTCTCCTTCTGTCACCCATATAAAAATGATTTTGACTCAGGTGCAACAATCCCTAGAATCACTTTATCCTTTGGTAGTACCAGGTCTTAACGAGCATAGTTCATTTTATCTATCAAGCTCACTAAAAAATGAAACAGATCTCCCTCCATTCGAATCGAATCTTCCTCTATATATAATATTTGAACCTTCTTTTCCTCTGCCTAGTGAAAATATTCATATTACTAGCCATAGGCCTAAATGAGGAAAGAAAAAGAATTGATGCAGGAAAATGTGCTTGGGGGGCAGATCTCTAGCCTTTGGACATCATGTTGGAGCAAATACACTAGCTTCTACCACGCAGGCTAGGGGAAATATCTCTATAGAGACACACTAATAGGAGTGATCCTTGCTCAAGGGTCGTTCCCATCGTAACATAGTAGTATTTTATATAATGAGCTCAGTCTTTGTTCTTTCTTGTGCCTTTTAATACAAGAGAATAGGTTACCGAGTATACTTTTATCTCTTTTTTTGGACTCGTAAAAGCTATACAAAAAAGGAAATTTTTGGAGTCTCCTTTAAGCTCTTTTTAGCTCCCTAAACATGAAAATATTTTTGATCGAACTTGCTTTATTTCATGCTTGTTAAAGGATTTTAAAGGGAATCTATTCAGTTTTAGTTTACCCTTTTTTTGGGTTGAGTACGATTAATCACGAAAAATGAATACTCTAGTCGATCATGGATAGAAGAGTTATCCTAGGTATTATTTTATACTTTTTCGGGCTTGGGAGATTAAAATTATGAAAAATTTAATCCTGGAGTTTTCTTTAAGTTTTTTTCAAACTCTCTAAACATGAAAAACCATTGAGTTTACTTTCTCTGGAATCGTAAAACTTACATTGAAAGACCCATATGGGACTGGGCCACTCTTTCCTAGGGTTCATTAAAAGAACTCCGAAGGACTCATCCGAAGAATGATATTATAGTACAATAATATGTTATCCTCCTCAAGCTTGTGTAAAAATAAAGAGGTACTCACCAGAAATGGTGGGGGGGAATTTGGAAAGGGAACTTATATAAAATATGTATTAATCTTTGGCAGCTAGTCTCTCTTGAACATGACACCCTTTCACTCCTTGTTTCAAGGTTGGGAAATCCATTTTTCTTTTGTTGATAATATTATCTAGGTTGATATCGGTGGCCACCCACCTTTTCCAACTGGCTCAAAACAGTTTTCTAGCAATTCTGGCAATTTACTAATTTTAGCAGTTTTAACTTCCAGGGTCATTTTGAGGGCCTAAATGAAGGTTTTTCAGGATAGAGCTTCTCAATGATAGCCAAAGGCATGATTGAGACCCCAAAATGAATCTCCTCTAAGATACCTTTCCAACAGGCTATCATATGCCTAAAATAGATTTTGTATGCAAATGTTACGAAACTGGGAAGTTAATGTACTAACTTACCCAAATAGGGCCCACATGAATTTTGGTGCTTCATCTCCTAGAGTTAGGTTTTTGGATGTATAGGGTTTTTGACATTCCTATTTATTGTAAAAAGGCCTTCATATCCTCATTGTAATCATCTTCTTGTGAATGAGTGCAGTCGTCACATCTCTTCTCAGAGATAAGCTGCCACCATTCCAATAAGCTTGTTTTCGCTGCATTTTACAGTTTCAACATATTTCCTTATTGAACAGAAAACCAGTTTTACTGTATCTCTGTTATTTTGTGTTAAGTACCTGTTAATAATTTGTATTCATTTAATTCCTCTCATAAAAAACTGGATCAGTGGTATCAGAGAAGTCTACTCCTTATCGTCTTAATGCATGTCCCCAATGAGGTTGGAGTACAAAGAGTTGGGTCTCGAGCTTGTTTCTCTTGAGGAAAAAATATCTCTCACACCCAAGCGACCACTCATGGCAGGAGAAATGAAATATGATGGGATAGGAGATCCTTTCAAACTATTTATTGAGGAATCCCTCATGCAACAAAGGAACGAGATGATGGATAGTTTCGTGCAAATCCTTTGGCGGCTACCAACAAGTGACGCATCTTATTCGAGCGGAGGTGCCACCCCCTTGAAGGTACAAATAAGATTTTATATTTCTATATTTGAAGGTCAGATAGACATAGATGTTGTAGACAAGTGGTTGAATCTACTAGAAGGGTATTTTTCTATCCATAACTTTTCGAATAGAGAAAAGATTCTTTTGCTCTCCTCAAATCCATTCCCCATGTCAAAGATTGGTGGGAAACCTTCGGTGAGCAAAAGGAAACATAGGAACCCTCATTATTTACAGTCATGACCACCTGGGAATCCTTCAGGTATGCTATTAAGGAACAATACTACCCTGTTAGAAGTTATGACGACTTGTATACCAAATGGACCACACTGCAGCAAGAAAGAGACCAAGCATTTCCAGATTTCACAAATATCTTCCATACCTTGCACACCAAGATGGGTATCAAATATTTGGAGCGACATTTGGTGATCAAGTATCATGGTGCTCTGCATAGATACATCTAGATTGAAATTGAATTTCTAAACATCTCATCCTTGGGCGCTGCCTACCGATATGCCGTCAAAATCGAGCAGAAGCTCAAACAAAAGACACAACAATTTGGGTCTGTGAACCCCTCACAACAAAATCCAGAAAAGAGCGACCCCAAACCATAGAACAAAGGATAAAGAAAATATGGGTAGTATCAGGACAACCAGTCCAAGCCACAAACAAAGAAGGACACCAGAAAGACAAAGAAAGATATCGGGAAGTGGTGTGACTTAAATAAGAGCCCTTGGCATAACACTGCTGACTGCTGCTCAAAGCAGTCGCTGGTGGCTAAAGTGAAAGCCTTTGAATCAGATATGGGTTTTGACTCTAAGACAAAACCAGAGGGGAATATGGATCATTGACATGGAGCCCAATGCCACCGTTGCTACCACCAAGCTCCAGCCCAGTGAACTAGATGAGCCAGAAGAAGAAGAGTGCCTCTTCCATTCACAGATGTGGGTGAAAGGCACCCCACTACACTTCATTGTTGATAGCGGTAGCCAGAATAAATTCATCTCAGTAGAGGTCGTCAAGCAGCTGGCCCTGTCGATAACACCACCCCCAAAACCCTACACCATTGGATGGCTCCACCAAGGAAGCGATATTCACGTCAGCCAACAGTGTCGATTGTCGTACGACATCAAGACCTTCAAAGATGAGGTATTGTGTGATGTTGATCCTCTCAAAGTTTGTGGTGTTATTTTGGGACAACCTTATTTATGGAAACTTCATGTTGTATATGATTCTAGGCCTCATAGTTTTATTATTACGTTGAACAGGAAATTGTACAAGATACCCAAGGTAGTCCCACCTAGTGCTATTTCCTTGATATGTGCTAAGAAATACAGGAAGGTCATCTCTCAGATGGGGAAGTTTGTCTTCATTGTGATTCTCTCTCAGAATAAGCGAAAGATCACAGCCACATCCAGGGTCTCTACAACCGACCTCTCCACACAGCAGAAGCAAGTAGATAAGGTCATGCAAGAATACTAAGATATCTTCTCCTCACCTACCAGGGTACCTCTGCATTGCCAGGTCAAGAACCCCATCGATCTGACCCCCCGTGCACCACTGCCCAATGGGACAGCCAATCACCGCTCTATGTTAGAGAATGAGGAGATCAAGCAACACATCCAAGAACTGCTCCACAAGGGGCACATCCATCCCATCTCATCACTTGCGGGAGCCCAATCGTGCTAGTACAGAAAAAATATGGAACCTGGCGACTCTGCATTGATTACCGGGCTCTGAATAAAATCACAATCAGAAAATGGTACCCGATTCCTTGAATCGACGACCTCCTTGATCAACTCATGGGGGCCAAATACTTTAGTAAGATTGATCTGAGGTCTGGCCACCACCAGGTCCTGATAGAACAGACAAATGTATGGAAGACCACCTTCAAGTCAAAGGAAGGCCTTTTTGAATGGTTGGTCATGCCCTTTGGTTTGACAAATGTGACAGCCACTTTCATGAGGTTGATGGACAATATCCTGCGACCATTCACCAACAATTTTGTAGTGGTCTATCTGGATGACATTCTCATTTACATCAAGATTTGGGACGAACACTTGCAGCATATTCAATAGGTTCTACATACCCTACGACAACACAAACTATACTCTAACCTGAAAAAATGCTCCTTAGGCATGGACAGGGTCCATTACCTGGGCTACATCATTGATCAACATGCAGTACATGTGGATCCAACCAAGATCTAAGTCATCCATAACTGGCCAGCCCCAACCACACTCACTGAGCTCCAGAGCTTCTTGGGCCTTGCCAATTTCTACCGCAGATTCATGTTGGGATTCTCCCATATTGCATGGGCCCTCAACCAAATAACTAGGGGTGGTGGTAAGGTGAAATTTTCATATGTCTGGTCCCATCAAAAAGTGTTCAATGATTTGAAGCAATGCTTGTGCTCAACCCTAGTAATTTCACTTCTAGACCTGCAGTGGTCCTTTGAGATCAAGACAGATGCTTCCGACTATGTTGTGGGCATCGTTCTCACTCAACATAGAATCCCCATGGCCTATCATAGTGAGACACTATCAGATGTTGTTCGTAATCACCCTAATTATGATAAAGAAATGTAATCCATTGTCCAATACTGTCGCCATTGGAGACACTACATTCTTGGGAAGGAGACAATCATCCACACTGATCATAAGACATTGCAGTTCATGTAGACACAAAGAAAATTTCATAATGACTGCCATCAAAAGTGGTCCACAGACTTAGAACAATTCCACCTCAACATCAAGTATAAAACAGGAAGCACCAATCTTGTCATTGATTGCCTCAGTAGACCGCCAGTCATGACACTCACCACAGTTCTAAACTCTTGTGGCCATGATACCTCTGGATGGCCCCAACTCTATGAGATAGACCCGGTCTTCGCCACCACCTACTAAATGTTGGGGGAAAATGCAATGGTCAATAATTTCCATCTTCAGGATGGGTTGTTGTGTTGTCTGGGCCATATTTGTGTTCCACAAGTGAGTAAGAAAGATCATCTGGGAAGCCCACTACAGTCGGGTGGCAGGACACTTCAATGTCGAAAATATGGTGGTGATGCTACAAAAACATTTCTATTGGCCAAAACTTCGACAGGAGGTCAACAAGTATATTAGGTCCTGCACTTCCTACATGATTTCCAAAACAACCACTAAGAAACATGGCCTATACACCGCTCTTCCTACTCCTAACAGGCCATGGGAATCCATCTCAATGGGCTACATGTTGGGCCTCCCGTCCACCAAGTGGGGAAACGCCTATGTTTTTGTGGTTATTGATTGCTTTTCTAAGATGGAAATTTTGGTTGCCTACAAGAAGAACATCATAGCAGAGGCCACTTCCAATCTATTATTTGAACAAGTCTGGGGACATTTTTGAATCCCACAAACCATTGTCTTAGATTGGGACAGTCGATTTCTCAGCACATTCTAGTCGAGCCTCTGCTAACTGCTGGACACTAAACTCACCAAATCCATGACCTTCCACCCTCAGACAGATGGCCAAACCAAGTTCGTAAATCAAATGATTGTGCATATCTTTCACATGTATAATTCACAACACCCTCTCACATGGGATGAGAGCCTTCCCTATTTCCATCATAGCTACAACCGGGCCCTGCGTAGCTCAACCTACAACAACCCCTTTCAGGTGGGGTTGGGATTCCAACCATTGGGTCCCATAGATGTTGCACTTCCCCTTGCGGTGACCTCGAATGACTCATCTCCTGCTACAACTGAAGCTAACAAAGCCACCCGGTTCATTGAGCAGATCCAACACATCTATCAACAGGTTCAGGATATCATATAGAATTCCAATGACAAGTACAAACAACGCCATGATCAACATCGGGTGCCACATAAGTTTCAGGTGGGTGACAAAGTTTGGTTGCACTTGCAGAAAGAACACCTTACAGGACCCCATCGAAAGATTCATCCACTCCATTATGGGTTGTACACCATCACCAAGGCCATGGGGGATAATTCTTTTCAGCTCAACATTCCTCCTTTTCTTGGCCTGCACCCACTGTTCAACATGGATCTCCTTCGCCTTATTTCTCGCCATTATTGGACACCTTAGAAGTAGTAGAACAACTGAAACCAACAGAGCTCAACCCCGACTGCATAAAACATGAATCCAATGATCATATTGTGGACACACAAATCAAGGGAACTCGACAGCAAAGAATCCAACTTTATTGAGTCATCAAAGCAGGGCAACTCCTGCACCAAGGCAAGTGGCTCACCCGGGGCCAAATTTTGTAGAAATTTCCTCATTTGATGGGGGACCTCAATGCAATGGAGACCATTTATTCCTAAGGATGGAGGATTGATCCATGTGGATATCGGTGGCCACCCATCTTTTCCAACTGGCTCAAAATAGTTTTCTGGCAATTCTAGCAATTTACTATTTTTAGCAGTTTTAACTTCCAGGGCCATTTTGAGGGCCTAAATGAAGGTTTTTCAGGATCGAGCTTCTCAATGATATCCAAAGGAATAATTGAGCCCCCAAAATGAATCTCCTTGAAGATACCTTTCCAATGGGCTATCATACACCTAAAACAAAGTTTGTATGCAAACGCTACGACCCCGAGAAGTTAATGTACTAACTTACCCAAACGGGGCCCACATGACTTTTGGCGCTTCATCTCTTAGGGTTAGGTTTTTGGATGTCTAGAGTTTTTGGCATTCATGTTTATTGTAAAAAGTCCTTAAAAGACTCATTGTAATTATCTTCTTTTGAATGAGTGCAATCGTCACATCTCTTCTCAGAGATAAGCCGCCACCATTCCAGCAAGCTTGTTTCCGCTGCATTTTATAGTTTCATCTTATTTCCTTATTGAATAGAAAACCAATTTTACTATATCTTTGTTATTTTGTGTTAAGTACCTGTTAATAATCTGTATTCATTTTGTTCCACTCATAAAAAATACAGATCATCATATTCCTCGATGAGTCTACACTTTGGTCTGAGATCCTCTTTGAGACAATGCTGCCAAGAGAAGTCCAGTTGAAATGTCAGCCATCCCTGAGTCAACCATACAACAATCCATGCTCTATCTAATTCAAATATTTGCACCTGTTTCATGTCATTGATGGGGGATACATCAAGACCCTCATGCAACATATCACTTCCTATAGACTTCAGTACATTATCTAGGAAGACGATTTAGAAACTCTATAGTACCTTGGAACTTCCAGGTCTCAATGGAAAGTTTCCTTGCCTTTGAAAATAGATTTTCATCAATGACCTTCACTCAAATGATTCTATGAGTGTTCAACTTCAGCTCATCTATTCGCACTCAATAGAATGTACTTTTTTACCTTAAGGGTCATTGTCATTATTGGTGGTTCCTTTGGCATCTGTTAACAATAACCATCATTGAATGGTAATCAGATGGTTTCTACCATGTTCGAATTCAACACCTTTATTCACGTGGTTAGATTCGTACTATGTCACAGTGGAAATTAAGACCCTGGATCTTATCAAATGGAACTAGCTTGCAATGGAGTATTTTGACTATGTAATGTTGCATAGATCTACATTACATGTTTCATGGCTATGTTAAAAACATTGATTCTTTATAACATAGATCCACAATGTATTTTTGGTGAGTATGTTCAGATTTGAAACATTTTGGCATGGATCCATGGTGTAATTTGGTGGCCATCACCTATCATACTAGGATATTTTCATGTAAGCATCTATTCTTGGGTTCTTTTATATTCTAAGTATGGGAATTCCTACATCAAAGATGATAATTTAATTCCTTGTTTTTTGTTAACATGTCTCCAACCGATGAGTTCTTTGTTTTAATACCCACATGAAAAAATATTTCAGCTATCACCCACTCTAGCTTCATACTTTGGCGGGGATTGTTTTACACAATATTTTGTCACAAATGACGATGTTCACTTATTCTCTATCATCTAGAGCACAAAATCCATGATTGTTGAAAAAGAACCTTTCTTTGAGAGAAGGAAAACATGCAAAAGGGGTCATTCATGGAAAAGGATCATGAAATATTTTTTTGGGAAAGTGTTGCATGTTGCACCACTACAAGGTGTGACACTCTCAAGTGTTGCATGTTTCACCCCTGCGGGGTGCAACAATGTCATAGTTTGCTAGTTCACAAGTTGTGACACTGTCTAAAAGAGGAAAACATGAGGAAATTTGCAAAGTTTCTAGAATAGAAGCTTTGAATATGAGGTTTCTTCCGACCAGTTTGGATCTCACCCATACTCCTGATTTGGGGAGATCCTAACCTCTCATACTAACCTCCTTTTCAATCTACAAAAAGGATACTTTTCTCATGAGGAAGGGGTTAATAGCAAATAGTGAATAGGGAATGGAGAATAATGATTGATAGCTTTTCTTTTGGTTTGTTTTTAGAGGATTGTTAGTAATTCTTTGGCTTTGAGGAATTCAAGTTTACCTAAAGGATTTAGTTGATGGTGATGGATTTCATGAATGCATTGTGGGTATTGGAGAAGTGATCTTGGTGGAAGGAGCTTCACAACATCAAGAAAACTTTAGTTGTAATATCTTTTCATTTTCAGTAATACAGTAATATAGTTTCTTTTCCACAAAGGTTGTTTATGTTTGAATATCTTTGTTGTATTTATCCTTGATCATTTGCATAGGTTTCATGAAAATTTACTACTTTTTCTTTCACTCTTTTCGAATTGTGTGTTCTTACAGGTTATCATTTGTAAGTCTAAAGATGGAGCTGGGAAATATGACCAGTGAGGAGAAACATCGATTAAAAGGTGTGAGCTCTTTCTAGCTATTATTTTTTATTACATAAACCTAGGGAAAGTTATATATTCTATCCTTTTTTTTTCTAGTCTTGGTTTTTTAGTCTAGGGAGATCAGTCTGTGTCTGCATATACTGATTTGTCCAATAACACCTTAGCCCTGATTTCAAGACAAATCAGCTAATGAGGGAGGTTGGTATTTGAACAACCAACTACCCCAATGAATGGAACTATGGAGGGTTGTCAGAAGGGACATGAAGCAATCAACTAGAGGAAAGTAGGAAATATCACCACGGTTCCCCAAGATTGACCCACAAGCTACCTTCTGGTAGAAGAAATAGAAGGACATGTGGAGAACCTACCTAAGTCATGCATGTGACTAGGATATGCAAAAGGGGGAGAACTAGAGGAGGTTCGGGACTTTGAGGAAGGGAGATGGAGCATAGAATACCTGAAACCCGACTTGAGATAAGAGGGTCATGAGCTTGATACTGGGAAGGAATCTGATAAAACTCAAAGAGGCCTGGGCTAGGTGGGTGTAAGGGAAAATATCTACCAAGAGTAGAGTGAAGGAGAGTGACCTTCAAATCTTGCTGAGAAACTGAGAGATATTCCCTAGTGGTATCATGGCTTGGCACATGGGTGGATAGAATGATAAGAGTTAATGCATCTGAGCCTATGGTTGGGTGGAAAGGGGAAAACCCACAGTCATATGATTGGATGCAACTTGTAACTAGATAAGTATTTCATAGACTCTATGCAATTGAATTGAAAGGCATAATTGAATGCTTGCAATTGCGCTATAAATATACATAGTTGATTTGTAGTAATGATACTTAATGTATTGGAAAACTCCTTCATTTGAGTGATGGTAGGATGGTAAGAATGGTGCATGCCCCGTACAACTAAATACAAGTGTTCTATAATGTTCTGAGATAAAAAAAAATGAACATATATATATATATCTATATATCTATATATATCCATCCTCGTGATGGGAAATCCATCGTTGTGATGGGAAGTTTGTGAATGAAAACCACAATTATAAGTTAATAATTGAATGTAAGGTACTTATCCCAAGAAGGTGATATAATTCGCCTTCACAGTCAAAGGGAATTGTTGGTCATGTTGTGTGTTATCACATATAGTTGTCAAGGGAAACAGGTTGTCCAGGTTCATGGTTTGTGCAATAAGCGTCAAAGAACAACATCCAAAACAATCCATTTGAGGCTTGAAGTGAAAGAAGAAGGGAAAGATCAACTTCAACAGTGGAGATCCATCAGACATATTGGATCGATGGCCATCAGGTGATCGAGATCATGAAGATACATGAATTTTTACGACAGACAAAGGTCTGAGATCATGAGGTCAATCTTAGTCGTTGGTACCAGGAAGGACATGTGGTGCAGGATCAACATTTTGTTGAATCGCGAAATGGAGCAGTCAAAGGGTAGATTCATGAGGATTCATGGAATGTGAAGTCATGAAATGATCTGGGCCATCCATTTCATAAAGGATGCATGGCACCAGATCCAAACCATGGAGGAAACCATTTTGGGAAATCTGAAGTGAGAAATGTTGAGGTCTCGAAACACCGATATTGATCTGGGTCATTTGATGCAAAGGGATGCGTGTCACTCGATCTGAGCAATCACGATTTCATGACTTAGATATTTTAGCATGGAGCAAGGTGCAACTTCCCGAGATGGAAATCCTGATACGATGAAGATTAGATCTAGGTCATTCAGGCTAAAGGGGCAGCAGATCAATGAAATCATGATTTCGTGAGTCAGAGGTTTCAGCATGGAGTAAGGCACAAGTTCCCAACACGCGAAATTGTGATGCACCCAGGAGTTGGGCCCATAGTCATAGACTGAGGCCATATTGAAGCAGGTCCAAGAGGAAAGGTTCACGCCCATAGTGCAGAGCCGGCCAAGGTGGAGGTCCGAGAAAGAAATCACAGCTGTCGGACGCAAAGTAGATCCAGTCGTCCATTCGAGTCAATCAATTTCACGATTTTGACCATCAAGATATTGGAAATCAAGTGCAGAGGGGACTCCCGAAACGTGAAATCCTAAAATTTCATATGGGATAAGAACTAGGTCATGGCCTAAGGTCACATGAAGGTAAAGGTTTTGAGTTCGCGTGAGATGCACTAAGGGATGAAACGCTGGTGTTGGTCGTAGAAAGAGGTCGTTGCATGTCTCAAGTGCCAATTCGACTCAACCTTGTCTTGATCTTGATGAAGCAGGTGAGGGGACATGGTTGAAACCTCACTTCACCCCATAAATGGAAAGCATGGAGGAGCCGAGCATGGAAAATAGAGTTGTCAGCCCGTGGTACCCTTGCGAGTAGATTTCCCTACAGACCCATGCTGATTTGAGTTCATGTCTGACAGAAGAATACATGCACAGTCTGAAATAAAAATGCTCAAACACAAAGTTTTGAATGCAGAGGACCGATCATGCTCCTGGTAGTGATGAATTGTTCTGAGTATAAATAAGTAGTTTTGATATTTTGACAAGGGGGGGGATTTTTGGCCCAGATCAGGGGAAATATTTGAGAGTTGTTATGACTGTATTTTTGTTGCAAGCCTGAGGACTTGGATTGTAAATTGTTATGTTAATGAAGAGTCCTTTAAGTTGTTATACCAGACCGTCCTTTTAGTTTTCAATTTATGATTTTCTTTCTTGTCTCGATGTAATCTCTCTGATTTATGGATTCCTGAGACGATGGAGGATCTATTGTCGTTATGCCCATCTTTCATGGTTCAATAGACGTCTTATGTTTTTCTTCTTTTCTGGATCATTGTAACCTCCCTGATTTCTAGATTCCCAAGGAGATAGAGTATCTACTATCATCTTGCCCATTTTTTATGTTTTATCATTCAGACACTTCCAACCTTTCTCTTGTCTACCACCACTTAAATCTTTTTTCTAATAGGGATCTTAAATGATTTCATTGGGTAGATGATTTATGACTCCATATCCCAATGGCCCATCACTGATATGCAATGATATTCATTGTATTTCCTTTCCTTAAAGTATTTTTGACTCACCCACTCACACCCTTTTAATACACCTAAACTTTGATGGGTATCGGGCTTACCTCTGCTGCAATCCATAGGTGACTTACGGTGCTAACATTTCTACCGTCATTGCTGGGGATGAATTGAATATTTTCCCTAGGTAGAATTACAATGAGCCTCTGATTCTGAAGGTGCATAAGATATCAGATCCATTGAAGATTGTGCTTGAACCTGGTGACTCCACTGTGGATACTCCATTGTCTCAGCTCCACGGTTTAAGTGTGGTTTTTTCTGGCTACACCTAGTAGCCCCCTTGGAGAACACAATGATCAGATCTGATCCTTGATGGTGAAAAAAGACCAGACACACTCTTACTGCATATCTTTCACCTGGCGAATCCATGGTTAAAGGATCGATTGGCGACTCCACTGGTTCGAAATGGAAAAAATTCTAGATTGGAGGTTTTCTTCTTTTAATTTATTTGTTGTTCCTAGTTTTCCTAATGTTGTTCCCACTCCAAGCAGATGGGTTGATTTTTTCCCCATATTTAGAGAGTGTAAAGAGGACAACCCTGCTCAACATATCCATGAGTTTCATGAACTCATGCATTAGTGAGAGATACATCATGGGGATGTATTAATAAAAATTTTCATGTTCTCATTAGTAGGGGATGCTCATGAATGGTATCATTCCTTATTCCCTGCTAGCATTTCTTCCCTGAGAGAGTTCCATGCAAATTTCAATAGGTGTTGTCAAAGGTTCTATTCCTATGAGTTTATTTGTCATAATTGTTGTGAGGAATGTGACGGCCATGATCAAGATATGGCTGTGCCTTATGAAGGTTGTTGGGATGAAGATCCTGATGAGGAGGAAGATTCTTTATGTAAGTTGATGGAGCTAGTAAAATCACTCTCTATCGAGACAGAGAGGTCCAAATCTAAAGAAAGCGCAGAGGAGTATCCATTCCTTGACACAGACGTTCTTGATATCCTTACTGACGAGGACAATAACAAATATTTCATAACTATAGAGGCATTAGTTTCTTCTCCCGATGAGCCTGTTGTCTCAAATTTTAATGAGCAGATTATTGTGGAAGAGGATTGTTCTCTTTTCCTTCATGATATTTCCCATGATGTGTTTACATTTGGGATTAAAAAGAAGGATCGGGAGATCGTTCCATTTTTGCAAGATGGAGGCATTTTGTGCTCACCTAGTTTTGATGATTATTCAGATAAGGAGAAGGAGAGCCCCACATCACAGTTTGTTGACCAGAGGAGTAGCCAGCCTGTATATGATAGCTACGAATCATATTCTGAGCTAGATATGCAGAATTCCCAAGAACAGACTACAGAGCCTCATCCTCTGTTAGCTAAAGAAAAATATTATGAGGAAATCAACCATCCTGAGCCTACAGAAGACCAAGAGAAGATATTTCCCATGGTTCTTGTTTATGATGATTATGAATCTGACCCTTGGGAGAGCCAATATGAAGAACCAAAAGAACCAGAGAAGCAACAGGAGGAGCAGTTTATAGCATGCCCAGAGCCTGTAAGTGAACAACCACCACCTGAGGTCAGTTAGCCTGCATCAGCTTCTCACCCACTTGTGCCTACCAGAGATATTCAACCATGTGTGAGCAGTTGCATAGCAAAGAAGGTTGTGTGTTCCTATATTTTGCCTCTTGGCCTATGAGCCTGTGAAGGAATACATGGAGTTGTATTTCCTTCATGTTTTGAAGCCTCTCAACTTTATCCTAACCTCAACATTAGGAGGAAAGTTGAAGGATGTAATCATTCTACTGTCATGGTTGCATCATCTTCTATCAATCATTCAGAGTAAAAGAGCTTCCAGTCAAGAACTTACTTGAATGGCTATGGTGGAAGTTTGCTTTCACCTAGAACCATGTAAAAAAAAAATTTGGTCTAGGATTGTACATAAATAAGCTCCTTGGAGCATGTATGCTTATTTTCGTTTTTGTTTTTACTTATCGACTTGTATTCCTCACCAGGAAGTTTTGAGATCGACTTCATAACCCAACAACTAAGGAGAATGGAACTGCTTGTTCTTGGTAGCTCGCATGGATCATGCCATCCCGTGTGGAGCCAAATGTCATCACATATAGTTGTCAATGGAAACAAGTTGTCCAGGTTCGCGGTCTGTGCAAGAAGCGTCAAGGTACAATGTACAGAATAGTTCATTTGAGGTATAAAGTGAAAGTAGAAGGGAGATATCAACCTCAACGATGAAGATCCATTAGGAAGATTGGATCGATGACCATTAGGTGATCGGGATCATGAAGATACATGAAGTTTAATGAAGTTTAATGATCGGGATCATGAACATCATGAAGTTTAATGAAGTTTAATGAAGACACATGGCATAGGATCAACATTTCTCCGACTCACAGGATGGAGCAGTCAAAGTGCAGATGATGCAGACCTATCGGCCCTCGATCCGAGATTCGCTCACAGGATCATTCTATATGCCCTTGAGCTGGATCGGCTCTTCCGATTCCCACTGGAATCTACAAATTATCGATCCACAGGTCCTTTTCGCAACTCGCAATCTTGCGAGTTCGTGAGCCATGACTCCCGACTCTTCCTTATCAAATCTGTGATATCTGAAATCATGAAATGGCTATAGCTCTTACTCTGTTAGCGCCTTCCTCGCGCGACTTCCAGCTAGGATTATTGTTAGCTCCTCTCACCTCTCACACCTTCACGAGTTTCAACGTCAAGCCCTCGTGCTCTCACTTCATGAATTCCCGATATATGAGAGTCAATAGAGTGTTGACCCCTTCCACTAGGTGACATGTGTCCAACCATCTATTTCCTGGGCCCACTTCATGGTTCTACCATGTGTCCCTCGTACTCGCACCTCGGCTCTCGGCACTTTGCGACTTCTGATGTCCAAAACAACTCCTTTCAACCTTCGAACCCCCGAATACGTGAAATGTGATGGGGTTCCTGATCCAACAGTCCTCATGTTCTCTGGATCTGATGGCTATCCTCGCTCCTCACGATTTTGTGACTTCACGACTGGGAGAACCCAACTCTTAATCTCTCGCCCTCTGAACCTTCAAGTTTGCGAGATCCTCTGATCTCTGCCACCTGTCCTCCTCCTAATGAATGGCTGTGATTCTCTCGTGGTTTCGTGACTTTGGGACTTTCGGGAAAAAAGTCTCGACCCCTTATCCTCCGATATGCAAAAATGGTGAAATTTTGACATGTCGTCTATGCGGGTCCCACAAGAAACTTTCTGCCTTTTTGGAGTTTTTGACTTCGCGACTTCATGAATCCTAATACTGAGCTTTCAACTCTTCAACCCACAAAACCCCGAATTGGTCAATGAAGGTATGACCTGCATGTCGATGAATATGCCACCTATCCACTCTCAGATGGATGGTCCTGATTCTCTTCGCAGTTTCACCTTTCATGACCTCGCAACTCTTGAGGCAAGGCTTTCAGTTCTCCAACTCACGAAACCCCGAAATGTGATTTCGTGAGTGATCCAATGGCCCTCGTTGGTTCAGATTCTATGGTCCAAATTTCTCCCTAGCTTGTGCTTAGAAACAATCACCATAACCTTCTTTCTCCTCTGCAATATCTGACAACTCTCGGGACTTCGTGAATTCTCCTCGGAGAATTTCGACCGTCCAATTCCTCCTTAACGATTTCTGCGAAATGAACACAGTATCCCCTTACGAAACTTGTCCTCCTACAAAGAAACATTGCTGCACCTTCTTCCAACAGTTCAAGACACTAACCCTCTTGTGCTTGATTGAAAAATCCTCAAGTCCTTTGGGGAAATTTCTTGCATGCACTTCTTGTGGCACCTCTTCAAATACTTCCAAGTATTTGAACTTCTTTGTCCCTGCGCACTCCCTACGACAACAGGCTTTCAACAATTTCACTCAGGTTACAAACACTGAGACTTCTCTCGGCCTGCGCACTTCTTGCATGGCTCCTATGCTTAACTTTCAGTTCCACAAGAATCATAACAATGCTATCCCTCCTGAGCTTTTAGAGACGAACTCTGACTTCTATCAACGCACACCTTGCGGACAATTTCACTGCACTCCTTGCAGGAAAACTCTTGCTTAGACAGAGAAACAATTGAAACTCATTCCTTACTCTCCCTCTCTTCAGATTTCAGACATTAAATATGAAATCATACATTCATGCGTCAAAGAAAATGCATAATAGAGAGTAAATAGTCATGAGCATAACATTCAATCATGCATACACAGAAAGTATTTAAACACCATGAGTTTGAATCAAGCTTCATATATTAATTTCAGAACTTCTGTACATGGTTTCTTCTACACAACTCTCTACTTCTTCTTCTCTATTCTCTCTTGATCGATTACGCTACTAATGTTACAATGATACAAGTGAGGGTGTCTATATCCATTTTCCCTCGGGCTCCTAAAATTGTCTAATATAAGGATTTAAATATACCTACTTACATTTACTATTATAAATGCCTCTTAGTCCTTCAGATGAGAGCGGGACACTCAAGGCTTGATTACAATCTACCAGTACGCCCTTTCTTATTTATCTCATTTAAGTTTGGTGCATCCAACGTTAAAACATTTCAAACAATTTATCATGTGCCAACATGCATTGGTGCTTGCCCCATGTTCTCTTGACGTTGGCGATGCTCCTGCATCATACTCCCTCGCTTGAAAATTTTCATGGCCTCTTGTCCATGAGCTCTCACACGGTCTGTCCATGCTTCTAGATCTCTGCTTCATTTTCCCAGCTTGCATCTTCAACTGGATGTCCCTTCCACTTGATCAAGTATTCAAAATATTCCTTTCTTCTGGTCTTCTTGCTGACTCTTTTGTCCAGTATGCTTTCCATCTGTGGCTTCTCTGCAACTGGCATCTATTTAGTCCACTGAAACTCTGGTTGTTCATCACTTGTTCCTGCTTCCTCAAATTTTTATGGGTACAAATCCGAGACATTGAATATCAGAGAAATTACGATCCCATCGGGTAATTCAATCTCATAAGCATTTGCCCCAAATTTCTTCAAGACCTTACATGGTCTGATTTTCTTCATCTTAAATTTGTTATATGTCCCCTTCGGGAATATTTCTTTTCTCATATGTGCTAGAATCAAATCACCAACCTCAAATTGAAGTTGTCTCATGTGTTGATCTGCTCTGCGCTTATATTCTTGGCTCGAGTTTTTCAATCACTCCTTCACCTGGCTGTGAAGTTTCTTCATCGCTTCTGCGAAATCCTCTGCACTAGCACTCCTAGTTGCATTCTATTCTGAATCTCTCAATTTCAAAATTCCTCTTGGCTGCATGCCATAAACAATTTGGAATGGACTCTTCCCTGTGCTTCTATTGATTGAATCATTGTAAAAAAATTCTGCCTGTGGCAGAATATTGTCCCACTGATTGTGGTGTTCTGTCACCAAGCTCCTCAGCAAGTCTCCCAAAATTCTGTTCACAACTTCTGTCTGTCCATCCGTCTGAGGATGATAAGCTGAACTGAATGACAATTTTGTTCCCAACTTTTTCCATAAGGTTCTCCAGAATTTCCCCACGAACTTGGTGTCTCGATCCAAAACTATGCTCCTTGGTAAGCTGTGAACTTGAATGACCTCTTTGAAAAACAGATTCGCAATGTGAGTTGTGTCACTGGTTTTCTAACACGGTATGAAATGTGCCATCTTAGAAAATCTATCTACCACTACAAACATTGAGTCAAACCCTCTTTGTGTTCTCGACAGCCCCTATATGAAGTCCATGCTGACTGCATCCCACGACTTGTCAGGTATGGGTAACGGTTGATAAAAACCTGCATTCTGTCTCTTTCCTTTTGAATGCTGACAAATTCTACATCTGTCCATGAATCTTTTGACATCTACTCTCATTCCTGGCCAAAATTATGACTCATTTAACTTTGAGAACGTCTTGTCATGACCGAAATGCCCGACCAATCCTCCACTGTGTTTCTCCTTTAGCAAATTCTCCCTCATGCAGCATTTTGAAATACAAAGTTGATTACCCTTAAACAATAATCCTTCCTGGATCATTTATTCTATCCATTGGCTTCTGTCCCTGAGAATTGGATTCTCAGCTGCTTCATACACCTCCTTAAAATCTAGATCATCTCTGTACATGTCCCTGAGATCATCAAAACCTAGTGTTTTGACTCTGAACTCCTGCAACAACAAACATTTCCTACTCAAAGCATCAACAACTTTGTTAGCAGTTCCAGAAATATGCTTAGTTACAAAAGTAAAGTTCTGCATGTATTCAACCCATTTAACATGTCTTTGATTCAACTTCTCTTGTTGAGTCACAAATTCCAAAGCATGATTGTCACTGTATAAGACAAACTCCTTAGGAATCAAATAGTGTCTCCACTTCTTCAATGTCTGAATAATAGCATAGAACTCCTTGTCATATGTGGAGTATTTCACTTTCGCTTCATTCAGCTTCTCGCTAAAGTATGCTATTGGCCTGTCTTCTTGGCTTAAGACTAGGTACCCTATTGCAAATCCACTTGCATCACATTTTACCTGAAATGTCTTTTTAAAATCCGACAACACCAAAATTGGTTGTTCCATGATTTTCTTCTTCAAAAAATTGAAACTTTTCTCAGCCTCTTCTGTCCAGTGAAAAGACTTCTATCTCTTCTTCACTGTGTCCATCATCAGTGCACTAATTCCACTGAAATTCCTGATGAACTTCCGGTAGAAACTAGCCAATCCATGAAAAATTCTCACCTCAAATATACTCTTCGGTGATGGCCAATTCTTAATTACCTCCACCTTATCTGGATCCATCCTCAACTTGTCTGCAGAAATAAAAAAACCCAAATAAATGAGCTCTGTCTTCATGAATGAGGATTTATTCATGTTTATTAGCAGCTTCTCTTGCTGTAATCTCTTCATCACTGTAGTCAAATGTTTCAGATGCTCTGCCTCTATTTTACTGAAAATCAGTATGTCATCAAGATACACTATGACAAATTTTCCGATGAAATCCTTCAGGACTTCGTTCATCAACCTCATGAAAGTACTTGGTGCATTTGTTAAGCCAAATGACATAACAAGCCATTCATACAACCCTTCATTAGTCTTGAAGGTTGTCTTCCATTCATCACCTTCTCTCATACGAATCTGGTGATATCCACTTTTCAAATCAATCTTTGAAAAAAATTTGGCTACACTCAAGCAATCCATCAAATCATCCATTCTTGGCAATGGAAATCTATACCTGATGGTTATCTTGTTGATTTCCCTTGAGTCAGTACACATCCTCCAGCCTCCGTCTTTCTTCGGACTGAGCACTGTCGGAACAACACATGGACTCAAGCTTTCTCTAATCAACCCTTTGTCCATTAAATCCCGGACCTATCTTTTGACTTCTTCATTCTCCTGCGGCGTCAATCTGTATGTTGCTTTGTTTGGTAAACTAGCTCCAGGTATGAGATCAATATGATGACTCACACTTCTGATCAGTGGAAACAAACAAGGTAGTTCGTCCACTACTATGCTAGCAAACTCTTCCAACAGTTTATGAACCTCTTTCGGTAAATCATCTACCCTTGTACTGGTTAAAACAATTTTTGGCTTCCTAACCACAATGAATTGTGGTTCCTCCTTCTTCTTAACTTCTGTAAGAAGTTCCTTCCCACTCATGAGAAGTAGAGTGTTTCTTACTTTAGGTTTCACCTCCTTATCTTTGATTGGAAGCAACATGTGAGTTCTCCCATTTTTCTCTAGGGTGTATGTGTTCTTCCTCCCATCATGAATCACATTTATGTCATATTACCACGGTCTACCCAACAATAGATGACAAATATCCATGGGAATAAAATCACAGAGTATTTCATCTTTATACCCACCTATTTTAAATTCAACTAAACATTGTTTAGTGACATTTACCCGATGTCCTTTTTGTAGCCATGAAACTTTGTATGGGCTTGGATGTTCAATCATCTCCAGCTCCAGCTTTTCTACCATCTCTGTAGAAACAAGATTATCTTTTCTACCACTGTCCACAATGACCTTGCATACCCTGTCCTTGGTCTTGCAAGGAGTCTGAAAAAGACTATTCCTTTGCACTGGATTCTCCACCTCCTTCTCTAGCGTTAAGAGAAATTTTTGCATCATCAACGATCTTCCGCCTTCAACATCCTCTGCCTCAACATTCCACCTCTGTGATTCGACAATGTGAGTTTCACCACCTTCTTTCTTCTTATCTAGACATTCATAAGACTTGTGTCCATTCTTTCCACATGTGAAGCATTTCACCACTCCACCTCTTCCTCTTCCTCTACCTCTGGTACAAGGAAAAATGTTTCCATCAACATACTGACCTTTCTGTTCGGTATACTGCCCTCTCTGTGAGCTTCCACCTCTCTCAGTTTGAGTCTGAGGTTTCTTCCACTCTTCCTTGGGTTTCTGATTTTTGTCCTGGGAAACTGATTTGCCTCTGGGTTGACTTCTGCCTCGACCTCTTTGACCTTGTTTTCATCTCAGCTTCTCTTCAGCTTTTAGAGCCATCTGATAAGAATCTTCCACTGTTCAGATGGTCATCATGCTCATCTCATCTTGAATGTCGTATCTCAGACCATTCATGTACCTGGAAACCTTTTCATCATCACTTTCCTGATGGCCTTCTCTGATGTTCAGCCTGTAGAATTCTTCAGTGTACTCCTTCACTGTCATCAGCTTCTATCTCAAATTTTGCATTCTCCGAAATAGAGTAATCTGGTAATCCCTGGGAATGAATTTCACCTTCATATTTGCGATTATCCTATCCCAACTCTTGATTTTCTACTTGCCTTTGCAGCATCTGTCATCTTGTAGTTCATCCCACCACAATGATGCATGTCCTTTAAGTCTTGTGACAACATCTTTGACCTTTTTGTCTTCCTCGACATCTTCATAGTCAAAATATGTGTCCAGAGCTCTAATCCAGTCTAGAATCTCTTCAACATCCATATTTCCCTCATATACTAGAATATCCATTTTTGCCTTAGCACCCAGTCTTGTAATAGCCCTAATCAAGCATTCATTTGCTGCATCTTCTATTATGACCTCTTCTCCTTCATGTCCAGCTTCATTTTCACTTTTGGAATCACTGACATCTCCAACACCAGTTGTGCTCCTCTGTGCTGTCTCCATGTCTTCGAGTCTGGCACGTATGTCCCACATCTCCCTTTCCATGGCTGGATTTTGCACCTGCCTACCCCTTCCTCTGGGCATTTCCCTTTCCTCTGGCAGATTGGGTGTTTGCCTGTCTCTTCTTCTTGGCGGCATGGTGAATCTTCCTTTTCCCTGCTACAGAAAGAAAAGAAATCTTTCTGTGCTCTGATACCAAAACTGATGCAGACCTATCAGCCCTCGGGCCCAGATCCACTCACAGGATTGTTCTATATGCCCTTGAGCTGAATCAGCTCTTCTGATTCCCACTGGAATCTGCAAATTATCGATCCACAGGTCCTTTTCGCAACTCACAATATCGCGAGTTTGCGAGTCGTGACTCCCAACTCTTCCTTCTCAAATCCATGATATCCGAAATCATGAAATGGCTATAGCTCTTACTCTGTCAGTGCCTTCCTTGCACGACCATCAGCTAGGCTTATCGTAAGCTCCTCTCGCCTCTCGCGCCTTTGCGAGTTTCAACGTTGAGCCCTCGTGCTCTCACTTCACAAATTCTTGATATACAAGAGTCAACAAAGTGTTGACCCCTTCCACTAGGTGACATCTATCCACCCATCTATTTCTCGGGCCCATTTCATGGTTCTGCCACATGTCCCTCGTACTTGCATCTCGGCTCTCGGCACTTCATGACTTCTGATGTCAAAAACAACTCCTTTCAACCTCCGAACCCCCGAATACATGAAATGCAATGGGTTTCCTGATCCAACGATCCTCTTGTTCTCTGGATCCGACGGCTATCCTCGCTCCTCGTGATTTTGTGACTTCACAACTCGGAGCACCCAACACTTAATCTCTCACCCTACTAACCTCCGAGTTCGCAAGATCCTCTAATGTCTGCCACCTGTCTTCCTCCTAACAGATGACTGTGATTCTCTCGTGGTTTCACGACTTCAGGACTTTCGGGACAAACGTCTCGACCTCTTATCCTCCAATATGCCAAAATGGTGAAATTCTGACACGTCGTCTACGCGGGTCCCACAAGAAACTTCCCACCTTTTTGGAGTTTCGGACTTTGCAACTTTGCGAATCCTAATACTGAGCTTTCAACTCTTCAACCCACTAAACCCCAAATTGGTCAATGAAGGTCTAACCTTCGTGTCGGTGAATATGACACCCATCCACTCTCAGATGGATGGTCCTGATTCTCTTCGCAGTTTTTCCTTTCGTGACCTCGCAATGCTTGGGGAAAGGCTTTTGGTTCTCCAACTCACGAAACCCCGAAATGCAATTTCGTGAGTGATCCAACAGCCCTCGTTGGGTCAGATGCTACAGTCCAAATTTCTCCTGAGATTTCTCTTAGAAACAATCACCGTAACCTTCTTTCTCCTCTGCAAGATCTGACGGCTCTCGAGACTTTGTGAATTCTCCTCCGAGAATTCCAACCGTCCAATTCCTCCTTGACAATTTCTGCGAAATGAACACAGTATCCCCTTACGGAACTTGTCCTCCTGCAAAGCAACGTCATTGTGCCTTCTTCCAACAGTTCAAGACACTAACCCTCTTGAGCTTGATTGAAAAATCCTCAAGTCCTTTGGGGAAATTTCCTGTGCGCACTCCTTGCAGCACCTCTTCAAATACTTCCAAGTATTTGAACTTCTTTGACCCTGCGCACTCCCTGCGACAACAGTCTTTCAACAATTTCGCTCAAGTTACAAACACTGAGACTTCTCTCAGCCTACGCACTTCTTGCATGGATCCTATGATTAACTTGCACTTCTGTGAGAATGAGAACAATGCTATCCCTCCTGAGCTTTCAGAGACGAACTCTGACTTCTGTCAACGCACACCTTGCGAACAATTTCTCTGCACTCCTTGCAGGAAAACTCTTGCTCAGACAGAGAAACAATTGAAACTCATTCCTTACTCTCCCTCTCTTCAGATTTCAGACATTAAATATGAAATCATACATTCATGCATCAAAGCAAATGCATAACAGAGAGTAAACAATCATGAGCATAACATTCAATCATGCATACACAGAAAGTATTTGAACACAATGAGTCTGAATCAAGCTTCATATATTAATTTCAGAACTTCTGTACATGGTTTCTTCTACACAGATCTCTGCTTCTTCATCTCTATGCTCTCTTGATTGATTATGCTACTATTATTACAATGATACAAGTGAGGGTGTCTATATCCGTTTTCCCTCCGGCTCCTAAAACTGTCTAATCTAAGGATTTAAATCTACCTACTTACATTTACTATTATAAATGCCTCTTAGTCCTTGAGATGAGAGTAGGATGCTCAAGGTCTGATTACAATCTAACAGTACACCCTTTCTTAATTATCTCATTTAAGTTTGGCGCATCCAACGTTAAAACATTTCAAACAATTTATCATGTGCCAAAATGCATTGGCGCTTGCCCCATGCTCGCTTGACGTTGATGATTCTCCTACACCAGCAGAGTCATGAGGATTCACGGAACGCGAAGCCACAAAATGATATGGGTCGTCCATTTTAGAAAGGATGCGTGGTGCCAGATCCGAACCGTGGAGGAAGCCATTTCAGGAAATTTGAAGTGAGAAATGTCGAGGCCCCAAAACACTAATATTGATCTGGGTTGTCTGATGCAAAGGGACACATGTCACCCAATCTGTGCAATCGCGATTTTGTGACTCAAATATTTCAACATAGAGAAAGGAACAACTTCCTAAGATGCGAAATCACGATACGATGAAGATTAGATCTGGGTCATCCAAGCTAGAGGGGCACGTGGAAGCATATAAGCATGGAGCAAGGCATAAGTTCCCGACACGAGAAATCACAACGCGCCCAGGAGTTGGGCCCATGGTCCTAGCCTGAGGTCATATGGAAGAGGTTCTAGGAGGAAAGGTTGGTGCCCATAGCGTAGATCCGGCCAAGGTGGAGTTTTGAGAAATAAATTGTATCCTTCAGACACAAAGAAGATCTAGTCGTCCATTCGGGTCGATCGATTTTGTGAGTTCGACCATCAGGATATTAGAAATCAAGTGCAGAGGGGACTCCTGAAATGCGAAATCCTGAAATGTCATATGGGATAAGCGTTGGGTCATGTCCTGATGTCACATGCATGTAAAGGTGTCGAGTTCACGTGAGATGCGCTAAGGGTCGAAACTTCAGTGTTGGCCACAGAAAGAGGTCGTTGCATGTCTCAGGCACCAGGTCAACTTAGCCTCATCCCGATCCCTATGAAGCAGGCGGAGGAAGGTGGTTGAAACCTTGCTTCACCCCATAAATGGAAATCATGGAGGATTCGACCATGGAAAATATAGTTGTCAGTCAGTGGTACCCTTGCGAGCAGATTTCCTTGCAGACCCATGCTGATCTGAGTTTGCTTCTGACAGAAGAATGCATGCACAGTCTGACAAAAAACCTCTCAGATGAAAATTTTTGAATGCAAGGGCTCGATAGTTCTCCTAGTAGTGTTGAATTGTTCTGAGTATAAACAAGAAGTTTTGATATTTTGATGAGGGGGGGAATTTTTGGCCCAGTCCGAGGGAAAGATTTGATAGCTGTTATGACTATATTTTTGTTGCAAGACCGAGGGCCTGGATTGTAAATTGTTATGTTAATGAATATTCCTTTAAGTTGTTATATCATACCATCTTCTTATTTTTCATTTTCTTCTTTCCTTTCTTGTCTGGATGTAATCTCTCTGATTTATGGATTCCTGAGGCGATGAAGGATCTGTTGCCATCATGCCCATATTTCATGGTTCAGCAGACGTTTCTTCTTTTCTTTCTTGTCTGGATGTAATCTCTTTGATTTATGGATTCCTAAGGTGATGAAGGATCTTTTGTTGTCATTCCCATATTTCATGGTTCAACAAACGTTTCTTCTTTTCTTTCTTGCCTGGATGTAATCTCTCTAATTTATGGATTCTTGAGGCTATGGAGGATCTGTTGTTGTCATGCCCATCTTTCATGGTTCAACAGATGTTATATGTTTTTCTTCTTGTCTGGATCATTGTAAACCCCATTATTTATGGATTCCTGAGGCGTTAGAGGATCTACTATCATCTTACCCATTTTTTATGGTTTATCATTCATACGCTTCCAACCTTTCTCCTTTCTACCACCATTTAAATCCTTTGTCTGATAGGGAGCTTAAATGCCTTCATTGAGGAGGCGGTTTATGACTCCATAGCCCAATGGACCATCACTGATCTGCAATGATCTCCATTGTCTTTCCTTTCCTTAAATTCTTGCTGACTCACCCACTCACACCCTTTTAATACACCTAAACTCTGACGGGTACCGGGCTTACCTCTTCCACAATCCAGAGGTGACTTATGGTTCTAACAATATGTATGAGGCCAGAGAAGGTCGTAAGTTATATGTTCTTCCCCTTTAATAAATTACTGGGGTCATAGGACCTCGAACCCTCATTCTAGTGCTAGATGACAAGATTGTGCTTTTTCTGGATAAGGGAAAGAGCCCAAATAAAAATCCTTGAATTGTCTACTTCCTGAATCAGAAGAAAAACCATGTTTTGAGCTCGAAGGAATCACAATCGTTGGATTGAAAGAGAGAATAGATCTAGACCCTTTATTGGAGGAGGTTACCATGTCTGTAGAGAATGTACCCGAGTTAATATGGAACATTAATTGGGGATTAACGCATAATTAACCTTTGTCATAGATCATTGTGGTGTTGCTTAAGTGATAATTGGGGGAGAGGTAGCGTCAACATGATGTACCATGCTGAACTGAAATGCCAACATGTCCAGAAGTTGATAGGTGTCATCCTGGGAATGGAAACATGTAATTGGCTAGTGGGACATAGTGCAGACCCTTAGATGAACTATGTCTTAGACCCTCGTTTTAGCCTTGGACATCGGACTAAAAGTTTGAAATATACCGACTGTTGATCGAAGTGAATCTGGGATGTGATATTGGACCTTAGACGTTGAATAGAAGAGGGATTCCATCATGCCAATGTTAGGTTGATGTCCCGTTAAGTCAAATAGCCTATGTGTACAAGGAATCTACATGGAGGCATGTGATTGGTCTAGGTAATAGGGAGTGGGTCCCTGTCAAGTTTAAGGGTTGGAAAGGTGAGACAAATGGGTCCATGAGTCTGCCAACCCGTGAACCCAACAAAATCACAAAATAATCTAAGTTTTGAGGTTTCTCAGACATAATTATGGATGGGAGGTACATAATTGTACGTCTGCAAGTCTTCTAGTCCATGACTCTGCATAGATGGAAAAATGGTTAACTGTTGAGACTTTGCGGATGAACTTATGAAGGGGAGGTACATAATTGTACATATCCGAGTCCATGTAGGTGGAAAATAGGTTAAGTTTCGATACTTCACGTACAAAATTATGAAGGGGATGCAGAGAGTTATGCGTCCGTGAGTCTGTGAGTCCATGAGTCCACAAATGAAAAAGAAGTTAAGTGTTGGTGGCAGGTTCATGAAAAGTATGAATATAGACCACGAGTCTGCAAGACCACCACCTGAGAGTCCATGAATACAGTAAGGTGCCTAAGTACTGTAGAATACATCAGCCATGGAAATGAAAATCATATGGTGGATGACACGGCTTGCCAACAAGTCGTCTAGGACTCCATTAGGATGAAATATGTCTAGTACTAATAGGATGACGAGCTGACTGGGGTTAAACCATGGGGGTCTAGGCTAGTGCCACATCAGGACCTGGGTGATTCCATGTCAGTTGGAATGAACATCAAAATCTCACATAGATGCCATGTGATAGTAAGAGATATGTTTTCTATGTAAGCCCAAGAACCTCAAGAGGTCATAGCTTTCATTCTAGAGCTCAATTTTGAGTGAAATTGCCGACCTTGGAAATCTCTTGACGATCAAAAAAGGATGGAAATTTGATAGAGAATATTTAAGTCTATTAAGAGAAGTGAAAATTTAATACCTCATCCCTTAAAAAGGTACTTAGGGGGTCGGATCTATTATAGGTGGCTTGAACTGGTTGTCTTGGGACTGGTCATCCTTGCTTTATCCTTTTCTCTGGGATTTAGGAACACCATCACCGAGATTCTACTGCAATGGGTTTGCAAAACTGAAATCTTGCTTATTCTTTTGCTTGAAATTCTGCTCGATCTTGAAAACATATCGGTAAGCGGGTCTCAGTGAGGATATGTCCAGGAACTCCATATCTATTTGGATGTACCTATGTAGGCCACTATGGTACTTTAAATTAGGTGTTACTCAGAGTCTTTAATACCAATCTTTGTGTGCAAGGTATGGAATATGTTGGTGTACTCTAACACCATATGTCCTCTCTCCTAGCACAATATTTTCCATCTCATGTACTGGTCATCATATTTTCCAACAAGGTAGTATTGCTCCTTGAGGGCATACAAAAAATCCGCCCAAGTGGGTCCTAGCCCAAAAATTCCAGACTCATCCTTAATATGTTTCTCATAGTCAGTCTCCCACTAATCTCTAACATGGGGAAGGGCCTTAAGGAGTGAGAAGGTGATTTTTTCACTGTTGGAAAAATTTTGGACAGAGAAATAACCCTCGATAAGACTTAACCATTTTTCCAAAGAATCAACATTTATCTGGCCTTCAAATAAAAGAATATCAAAGTTAACTTGTACCTTAAAGGGCATCGCACATCTGAAGTGACTGTTGGTTGAAGGTGCCTCTATTGTTGTTGAAAGTCATCGAAGGATCTAGGAGAAATTAACATCATCTCATTCTTTAATTCTGTGAGGGATTCCTCAAGAAATATTTTGATAGGATCTCTTGCTACATCGTCCCTCTTTTCTTCTGCCATGGGAGGTTTCTTGGGTGGGAGAGAGCGATTCTCCTCAAGAAAACAAGCTAGAGACCCAACTCTCTATACCTTGACCTCATCAGGGACATGCACTAAGAATGACAAGGAGAATACTACTTTGATACCACTGATCCATATTAGTTTGAGAATGATCTAAACACATAAATGTAACATAGATATAACAAGGAAATACACAGAGATATTGCAAGGAACACAGTAATACAATAAAACTCAAATTCTATTAATGATTGTCTCAAATAAAAAAGACTATAAAAAATGTAAAGCACACAAGCTAGCTAGAATGTTGGTAGCTTATCTTTGAAGAGAGACATGTCGGCTATGCTGATTCACAAGAGTTTGATTACAATGAGGCTCCAAAGGCCTTTTTAACATAAAGAATAAATGATGAAACCCTAAACATCCAAAACCTTAACCCTAGAAGATGAAATGTTGTTGGCCCTTGACCAAGTTTTGGGAGTTTCTTGGTCATGTTGACCTATTTTGGGACTTCGACAGCCTGTCGAAGTAGGAGCGCAAGATGGAGTGGAGATAATGGGATCTCATCCCACTTTTGGATCCTTTTTGGGTTTTGGGGAATATGCAATGGGAATTAGATGTTGGCCCATGGGTTTACCCATGTTTAGGCCTATTTTTTATGTATAAATAGAAGGATAGGCAATGTAAGAAGAGGGGGAATAAGGGAAAAGTAGTGCATCTATGTGATGTGAAGGTAAGTTAAGTTCAAGTAGAGTCTGTAAGTGCGTTGTGCATGACTGTAAGAGACTTGTAGAAATAAGTGTAGGTCCTTGTAGCATATTGAGGAGAGCTTAGTGTTGTAACACAAGGAAGAAGGATCTAGCGAGCTGCGCAGATCTTCCGTCCTGTGCGGAGTAAGGGTTTTGATGGTTTTTTTATTGTAACTGATTGACTCAAGACAATAAAGAAGAATATTTGGTGGATGTAGCCCCAGGGTGGGAGGTGAACCATGTAAATGTTGTGTTTTCTTTCTTTGTGTGTGCCTTAATGTGTTTATGTCTCTTTTGCTAAGTGGTTTCAGATGATTATATAGATCTACTTATGCTTAGTGCTAATGATGTATAAGAGTGTTATATCTAATCTACATGAATGTGTTGAGTTCTTGATCTACTAGATCATACCTAACTATTGATTGTAAATGCTTACATATATTAGATTAGTGTGAATGTTGCAAAGCCCTATTCTATCAGCGAAGTAGATATAACTTGCATATTGAGGAATTGACGGTGTTGAGTGCTTTATTAAGTATTATAATCACATATCGGTGTCCCAGCTAAGTTTGCATACACTTGAGTCTTGCAACCACCCCTACCTCTACCTCGGGTGAGACTTCATCTGCTTCACAGGTGTTGTCAAAAGGGTCAGTAGTTAGGGTTTTGTTGGTGTGTTGTTGTAGCTGATCAGGATTATTTTCGGCACGAAATGAGAGAAAAAATATAACAAAAAAATATTTAGAGATATTGCAAGAGAGACAACAATAGAAAAGAGATATAGTAGAAATAACAAGAGTCACAGATATACAGTAATACACGATTTCTATTAATGAAATAAATGTACAGAGACTCTAAAATACAGAGTGAAAGACTCGCTAGAATGGTGGTAGCTTATCCGCGATAAGATGATGATTAAAATAAGGCTCTAAGGGCATTTTTTAACATAAGTAAAATCCAAAACCCTAACCCCGAAAGATGAAAAGCCAAAAGGTTTGTGGGCCCCGACGGGGGTAGTTGATACATCAACTTCCCAGGGGCATGCCTTTTGTATATGATCTCTGTTTGGGGCGCTCGATAGCTCATTGGAAATATGTATTTGAGAACTACAACTTTTGGGTGAGAAACATCGATCTAACATCCATGTTGCTACCCATTTTCTAAAAAAACATCGCTTGGGGCCTCAAAATGGCCCCAGAAGTTAAAAACTGCTAAAAATAATAAATTACCAAAATTGCCAGAAACATGTTTTGGGCCAGTTGGAGAAGGTGGGTGGCCACTGATATCCACTTGGATCAATCCTCCCTCCTTAGGAAGCAATGGTCTCCATTGCGTTGAGTTCCTGGGAGAGAGGGAAAAACAATTGTTGAATCTGAATCTTGGTGACCTGCTTGCCTTGTTGGAGACGTCGTGCTGCTTGGTTTGTTGAAGGTTGTCACAAACATGTGGCTGGAAGGGTTGGACCTTTTTAACCAGTCTGGCTACATGATATGACTATGTACAGAAGGAATCTTTGTGCTTTGCTTCAACCTTGTCGACTTACTTCTGTTGGATAGAAGGTGCTTCGGTCGAGGCTGTGGTGGTTGTAGTATCCTTCTGTGCACCTTTTGAACATATTGTGAAAAAGATGAATTTTGTAGTATGAGATACTACCTTGCGACACTGTTTAGGTGGGACAGTAGTTGGAACTACCTCTGGTATCTTATAGAGATGACCCCCCAAAGTAACAATGACACTACAGGGTCGAGACTCATAAATAGCATGGCGCTTCCACATATATGGCTGGCCCAAGAGAAAATCACAAAAATCTAGTGGGGAAACATCACATAATACCTCATCCTTGAAAAGTTGAATGCCGTATGACAATTGACACTATTGGCTGACATGAAGATCTCGTCCTTGGCAAAGCCACCTTATGTTGTATGGTTGTGGGTGTCATGTTGTCGATAATCCCAACTGTTTGACGACCTTTGTTGAGATGAGGTTCTTCTGGCTTCCACTATCAACAATAAAATGAAGTGGGGTCCCCTTCACCCACATCTGTGAATGAAAAAGGTGCTTTCCCTCTTTAGGATCTGTTGGTTCTTCTAGTTGAATTGTTGTGGTTGCGACAATAGCAGTGGGGTCTGCATCGATGATATTTCTTTTACCGATATTTTCAGAATCAAATTTTGAATCAGGGTTCGACTCCTTGTCTTTGATCTCGGCCACCAATGATTTTTTTGAGCGACATTCATCAGTGTTGTGCCAAGGGATTTTGTGGAAATTGCACCATTTTCCGATGTCCTTCTTTGTCTTCCTGTGACCCTTCTTTTCCTGTGGCTTGGACTGGTTTTCAGGAGACTATTTGTTAGGTTTGTATTTGTCATACTTTGGTTGTTGTGGATTTGCATACCCAAAATCCCATTTGTTCTGGTGTTTAAACTTCTGCTCGATTTTAACACCATATCGATAAGCAACATTGAGCGATGAGATGTCCAGAAAATCCATTTCAATTTGGATGTATCTGTGTAGAGCCCCACAGTATTTCAGAACCAAATGTCATTCAGAGTCCTTGATAACCAGCTTGGTGTGAAAGGTATGGAAGGTATTGGTGAACTCTAGAACTTCTTGGCCCCTCTCTTGCTGTAGTGTGGTCCATCTCATGTATTGGTCCTCATAGTTTCCAATAGGGTAATACTATTCCTTTACCACATCCACAAAAAAATCCCAAGTGGGATAGACCCCATATATTCCAGACTCCTCTATGGAACTTTGCTCCCAGTAAGTTTCCCACCAATGTTTGACATGGGGGAGATATTTAAGGAGTGTGAAGGTGATCTTTTCTCTGTTGGAAAAATTGTAAATAGAGAAATAACCTTTTAGAATATTTAACCATTTGTCTAGGGCATCCGCATCTATCTGACCTTCAAATAAGGGAATATAAAAATTGACCTGTACCTTAAAAGGCAAGGTACCTCCAAAGTGCCCGCTTGATGAAGATGCACCTGATGCTATCGGAAGGCGTTGAAGGATGTGGGAAAAATTCTCCATCATTTTGTACCTCTGTTGCATGAGAGATAGCTCAAGCAACATACTGATAGGATCGTCTACTCCATCATTTTTATTTTCTTCTGCCATTGAGGGTTTATTGGGTGTACGAGAGCGATTTTCCTCAAGAGAGACAAGATCAAGACCCAACTTGCTATACTCGAACCTTGTCGGGGACATGCACTGAAAACGATCAAGAGCAACCTGCTCTAATACCACTGATTCAGATTATTTTCAACACGAAATGAGAGCGGAGATATAACACAAAAATATTTAGAGATATTGCAAGAGAGACAACAATATAACAGATATATAGAAAAAATAACAAGAGTCGTAGACATACAGTAATACACGATTTCTATTAATGAAATAAATGTACAGAGACAGTAAAATACAGAGTGAAAGACTCGCTAGAATGGTGGTAGCTTATCTCTGAGAAGAGATGTGATGGCTACTCACATCTATGAGATGATGATCATTACAATGAGGCTCTAAGGGCCCACACAATTTTTGTCTTTTCATCTTCCGGGGTTAGGGTTTTGGATTTTACTTATGTTAAAAAAGGCGATGGGGGTAGTTGATACGTCAACTTCCCAGGGGTGTAACTTTTGCATACGATCTCCATTTGGGGCGCTCGATAGCTTGTTGGAACGATATATCCAAGAAATACAACTTTTGGGTGAGAAACATCAATCTATGATCCATGTTTCTCCCTGTTTTCTCAAAAAACATTGTTTAGCGCCTAAAAATGGCCCCGAAAGTTAAAAACTGCTAAAAATAGTAAATTACCAAAATTGCCAGAAACATGTTTTGGGCCAGTTGGAGAAGGTGGGTGGCCACCAATATCCACCTAGATCAGTAGCATTGAACCCTGGGTATGTCCCTATGCCAACAAATGGTTCTATTGTTGGGACTGAAACTGTGATTGTTGGCAACTGAGGAAGAAGAATCTTTGTTCAAAAGATTTGACCTGATATTTGAAAGCTCTATGCATAGATCTGTTCCCTAGTGTAAAATTCCCTACTCAGCTTATAAAGCTCTGTAATAAAATAAAGAAGCCCAATATAAAGAAAATAGGTAGGATTTGAAGAAAAGAAGTAGGATATGAAAGTTTTGTGCTCTGAGAAAGGTAAAAGTGAGGACGTCTTATTAAAAGAGGTAAGATCTACAAGCTCTATGCTTTGATAAAGGTAAGAATAGTTAAAATTTCTATATCTGGAAGATTTGTGCTATGTAGAAGTAAGATAAGTGGAAATGTTTGTTCCTACAATATGAATCTAGGTATGTTTAATATAGTCTATCCTATTTTGAAAACTAGAGAATTAATAGATGAAAGAAGGTTTGATATGAGTAGATCTGATAAGAATAGTGAGAGATATGTTATACCTATGCATAGAAAGAATGTTTGGACTAAAAAATGGATGCGGAATCCTAGAAATAATTTGTTACGGGTTAGCTACCATTATCCTAACACGTAGTACAAAAGAGATTGGGGATCATTTAAAAGAAAGAGAGGATTAACCCTCTGTTATAGTTGCAGAAGACTGGGACATCTGGCTAAGGAATGCTCTGGTGGAAGTCCTAGTTATCTTTGTTGTAAGGCTATGGACCATGAAGTATTGGATTGTCCTAGAATTTTAAGAACCAAACATCAATATAGCATAGAAAAACCTCAGGAAAGTACTCAACGCCTTGAAAAACAGATAATTTTAGATAATAAGCCTCTTCGAGGGGGCAACCTCCTTTTACCCCACTTAAATGTTCAAGTCCAAGATGATTCAAAATGAAAATGTCTCCATGGTATATGTAGGAGACTAGGAGGTAAAATTACAACTAATGGCATAAAGCCAACATAAATAAAATAACATTACTAATATAATATGCCCCAATTAAGGGGTAATGAGCCAATATTAGGGCTTAACATGCCCCTCCCCTTGAGACAAGTGTTGTCCGCAATGATTGAGTAACTCTGGATGCTTCTGTATAAAAGACTCATCTTCCCAAGTGGAATCTTCAGCCGGAAGTTTCCTCCATTTAATGAGATACTCTGAAATGGATCAATTCCTCAGCGGGTGAATTCTTGTGTCAGTGATGGCTTCAGGCTCCAATATGATTTTTCCTTCTCGTCAAGTTCTGGAAATATAGTTTGAACTAGGATATTGTCACCTATAACCTTCTTTAAGCTAGAAACATGGAAAACTGGGTGTACTCGTGAAGATGCAGGAAACTCCAATTTGTATGCCATAGTACCAATCTTTTGCAACACCTTATAAGGTCCATAGTACTTTGGTGATAATTTATTATCCTTCTTGGCTTGCTTGAGGGACAT
>ML783754.1:895322-907737 GCA_009831015.1 Picea engelmannii
TCAAAATGAAAATGTCTCCTTGGTATATATAGGAGACTAGGAGGTATAATTACAACTAATGGCCTAAATCCGACATAAATAAAATAAAATTACTAATATAATATGCCCCAATTAAGGGGTAATGAGCCAATATTAGGGCTTAATAGCTACAGAATGGGAAAATCTTGCTCTGCAAGCGAAATGGGATGAAGAAAAAGCACAATTACAAGAAAGCAAGCAACAATTGCTCATCGAGCAACTCAAAGTAAAGGAAATGGTTCACCAAGCACTTCAATTTTTGATAGTCATTGAAGTCAAGGATGAAGAACAAGTTCCACAGTAGGTGGCACAATTTGAAGACGTAATTCAACAACTACAACAACGCATAACAGACTTGGAGCTACGCGCAGTACCAGAGACCCCTCAAGAGATAAGAGACCAAAGGGAAGCAAATGCCTGCAGCCCAGTTAACAGCTTAAAATATCTTGGCTTAGAGTGCAAGTAGTTGAGTACCCGTAGTGCTCAAACCTATGAAAACCTCACCAAGAACCCAGAGTTACAAGCATTGGAGTCACAGCTCTAGGAAGCAAAGCAACACGTAGACACACTACAGGTGCAACTAAAAGCCCTGTCAGCTGTAGATAGAATGAAGAGGTCTCACGAGAAATGCACTGCCCAGCAGTAGATCCATACGATCCAGAGAAAAGTGATGGAAATAACTCGATGGATCCAACCAGTGCAATATAAGGCATGTTTGTTGTTTACAGAGGTCGAGAGCCAAGGAGCAGAGCTAGAACAGGTCATCATCAAAACAGAACAACACCTAGAAGGGCCAGTGAACAACGCAATGATCCAGGATTTCACTGAACAAGAGGCCACAACAAAGTAGCAAGTCAAATCAGCTCGAGCTAAGCTCAAGGCATTCGAGGCAGAACTAGTTAGACCAGAGTGACTCGAGATGAGTCACACGTGAGTGTTGGGGGCCTATCGGCTCTTGAGCAAGTTTTGGGAGTTTCTTGGTCATGTTGACCTATTTTGGGACTTTAACAACCTATCGAAGGAGGAGCACAAGATCAAGCAGATATCACGGGATCTCATCCCACTTTTGGATCATTTTTGGGTTTTTGGAAATATGTAATGGGAATGGGATGTCGGCCCATGGGTTTACCCATGTTTAGGCCTATTTTGTATGTATACATAGAAGGATAAGCATAGTAAGAAGAGGTGGAATAAGGGAAAAGTAGTGCATCTATGTGATGTGAAAGTATGCTAAGTGAAAGTAGAGTCTGTAAGTTCTTTGTGCATGACTATAAGAGACTTACATAACTAAGTGCAGGTCCTTGTAGCAGATTGAGGAGAGCTTAGTGTTGTAATGCAAGGAAGAAGGATCTAGCGAGCTACGCAGATCTTCTGTCCTGTGCGAAGTAAGGTTTTTGATGGCTTTGTGCTTGTAACTTATTGACTTAAGACAATAAATAAGAAGAGTTGGTGGATGTAGCCCCAGGGTGGGGGGTGAACCACGTAAATGTTGTGTTGTATTTATTTGTGCTTTCCTTAACATGTTTATGTCTCTTTTACTACGTTCTTTCAGATGATTAGATAGATCTACTTATGCTTAGTGCTAATGATTTATAAGAGTGTTAGATCTGATCTACATGAATTTGTTGAGTGCTTGATCTGCTAGATCTGACCTAACTATTGATGCTAAGTGCTTAAATATATTAGATCAACGTGAATGTTGTGAAGCCCTCTTCTATCAGCGAAGTAGATATAACTTTCATATTGAGGAATTGATGGTGCTTAGTGCTTTATTAAGTATTATAATCACATATCGGTGTCCCATCTAAGGTTGCACACACTTGAGTCCTGCAACCACCCATGCCTCTACCTCGGGTGAGACTTCATCTGCTTCACAGTTGTTGCCAAAAGAGCTGATAGTTAGGGTTTTGTTGGTGAGTTGTTGTAGCGTTGAAACCTAGGTCTACCCCTCTGCCAACAAATACCAAAAGGTTTGTGGGCCCCAATGGGGGTAGTTGATATGTCAACTTCCTAAGGACGAAAATTTTTCATATGATCTTTTTTGGGGGCACTCGAAACCTTGTTAGAAAGGTCTAGACGAGGAATACATATTTCAAATGGCCCAATACATCCCAATACGATTCTATTGAGCACTTCCAAGTTAAAAAGATGTCGTTTAGGGCCTCAAAATGACCCCATAAGTTTGGGACCCAAAAATCTATAGAAAAACTACCAAGATGGAAACTGGAATTTGAGTCAGTGGAATAGGTGGGTGGCCATCAATGTGCACCTAGATCACGCAATGTGTAATATATTCCTAATATAAGTTAACTAAATATAATAATAATAATAATAATAATAATAATAATAATAATAACCTAATTTTAAGGTCACAACCAAGCCAACCACCAAATTGGTCTATCAGACCCCCTTGTTTGTGGAACAAGAGACCCCCTCCATGCAGGGATTTGATTACTAAAGTCTACGAAGGTATACATACCCTACCCCCCTCTAGATTTGAACTTGTGACCTATTAAGGGGAAGCATGTATTCTTAACCATTAGGCCCACTTAAGTTGTATAATAATAATAATAATAATAATAATAATAATAATAATAATAATAATAATAATAAATGGTGTTGTCTAGCTGTTCTACGAAATAACTTATTTCTGTAGAATCCGACAATATAAATTTACACATATCAATATTTTTTCTTGTTCAAAATCTATTTTGAATGTAGAAATGGATTCATCATGCTGAAAAATCCCCGGGGCACTCGGATTATACAGAAATAATCACTCAAATCTATAAATCTAATAATTTCTCACCAGATTTTGGGCAAATGTCCCCGGAAAAAATCGTAAATTCACAGAACATTTATCTTGCGACATAATAAATTAGTATAAATGAAGTGTGCAACATTTATTCTTATAAGTTATTTAAAAAATCACAATAAAAATAATAAATTGAAAATAAATTAATTAAATTTGTATCTTTTAAACATGAAAATATTTAAGATTTACATTTTTATTTCTTTTAATAATTTTGAAATTAAGATGAATTTACAAAGATTTTATAATGGAGATTGTAAAATCTTAGCACACCTTTTTTCATTTTTCGTTTTTCTTAGTGAAAGGAAAATCAAAACCACAAAACAACCAAAGTGATATTTCAAACATAAATTGATACCAACGAACCATGCAAAGTTTCCATAAAATTATTGAAAAACTCCCCACCTATTTCTTGGTCCCTATGCCCCAATTTACTCAATTGAGTTAATATAGAAATTTCTCTTTTTATGTAATTATCTTGCAACTTTCCAAGTATATTTTCATCACCATGTTTCCATAAAATTATTGAAAACATCCCCACCTATTTGTTATCCTCTATGCCCCCAATGCACTAGAGTTAGTTGGGTGAATATGACCATTTCTCTTTTTGTATAATTGCATCACAACTTTCCAACTCTATCACCATCCACAAGTTTCCATAAATTTATTGAAGAAATTCCCCCATATTTCTTGGCCTCTATGCCCATAGTTCACTCAAGTCAATAGGGTGAATACAACCATTTTTTTTTCTCTACAATTTCCTCACAACTTTCCAACTCTTTCACCATCGCTAAGTTTCCATAAAATTATTGAAAAAATCCCCATATATTGCTTGGCCTCTATGCTCCTAGTTCACTCAAGTCAATAGGGTGAATACAACCATTTATCTTTCTCTATAATTTCCTCACAACTTTCCAACTCTTTCACCATCCTCGAGTTTCCATAAAATTATTGAAAAAATCCCAACCTATTTTTTGGCTTCTATGCTCCTAGTCCATTGAAGTTAGTTGGGTGAATACAACCTTTTCTCTCTCTCTCTCTCTACAATTTCCTCACAATTTTCCAACTCTATCTCCATTGCCAAGTTTCCATAAAATTAATGGTTGAATCCCCACCTATTTCTTGGCATTTGTGCCCCAAATCCACTCAAATAAGTCAAGTGAATATGACCATTTGTTTTTCTCTATAATTGCCTCACAACTTTCCAACTATATCTCTATTTCCAATTTTCTATAAAATAATTGAAAAATCCAATACCTTATATTGGCCTCTTTGGCCCCAATGAATTCGAATCATGTGGTGAATACAACTATTTCTCTTTCTATAATTTCCTCGCAAATTTCCAACTCTATCTCCATCTTTTTGTTTTCATAAAATTATTCAAAAAATCTATACCTTTTATCTTTTCCTATGTGTCCCCAACCCACTTAAGTTAGTGGGGCGAATATAATGATTTATCTTTCTTTATAATTGCTTAACCAATTTCCAACTCTATGTCCATCAATGAGTTTCTAGAAAATTATAGGAAAAACCTTGTGTATTTTGTCCTCTATGCTCCTGGTGCACTCGAGTTAGTGGGGTGAAAAAAATCATTTCTCTTTTTCTATAATTGCCTCATAACTTGTCAATTCTATCGTCATTGCCAAGTTTCCATATAATTATTGAAAAAATCCCCACCTATTTCTTGGCCTTTGTACCCTAGTGCACTCAAGTTAATTGAGTGAATACTACTAGTCTCCTTTCTCTATAATTACCTCACAAATATCCAATTCTATCACCATGGTCAAGTTTCCATAAAAATATTGAAAAAATCCTCACCTATATCTTGGCCTTCATACCCTTAGTTCACACAAATCACTAAGGTGAATACAATGATTTCTCTTTCGCTATAATTATTAGCTCACAACTTTCCAACTTTTTGATCATCTTTTGTCTTTTTTCTCCTCTCTCACTACAACTTACAGGATTTTTTTCTTGACCTCTATGTCTCCACTGCAAATGAATCAGTGGGGTGAATATGACCATTTCTCTTTCTATAATTGCCTCATAACTTTCCAACTCTATCTCCATCTCCAAGTTTTCATAAAATTATTGAAAAAATCCCCACCTATATCTTGGCCTTTGTGTCCTCAATCTTGAGTCATTGAAATAGATACTGTAATTTCTTTTTTTCTATAATTACCTTGCAACTTTCCAACTCTATATACATCAACGAGTTTCCAAATATTACTAAAAAAATATCCACCTATATCTTATACTTTCTCATCTTAATATAATAGAATCACTAGAATGAATGTGATCATTTCTCTCTATAATTATCTTGAAACATTCCAACTCTATCAATATCACCACATTTCCATAAAATTATTGAAATTTTTTCCCAATAAGAATCTATTGAGCACTAGAATCTATTGAGCACTAGATTCTTATTGAGCATTAGATTTTTTTCCAATAATTTTTTTCCCAATAATAATAATAATAATAAACTAATTTTAAGGTCACAACCAAGACAACCACCAAATTGGTGTATGAGACCCCCTTGTTTGTGGAACAAGAGACCCCCTCCATGCAGGGATTTGATTACTAAAGTCTACAGAGGTATACATACTTTGCCCCCCTCTAGATTTGAACTTGTGACCTATTAAGGGGAAGCATGTATTCTTAACCATTAGGCCCACTCAAGTTGTATAATAATAATAATAATAATGGTGTTGTCTATCTATTCTACGAAATTACTTACTTCGCCAGAATCCGATGATATATATTTACACAAATCAATATTTTTTGTTGTTCAAAATCCATTTCTGAATGTAGAAATAGATTCATCATGCTAAAAAAATCCTCGGGGCACTCAGATTATACAGAAATAATCACTCAAGTCTTCAAATCTAATAATTTCTCACCAGATTTTGGGCAAATGTCCCCGGAAAAAATCGCAATTTTGTAGAACATTTAGCCTACGACATAATAAATTAGTATAAATGAAGTGTGGAACATTTATTCTTATAAGTTTTTTAAAAAATCACAATAGAATAATAAATTGAAAATAAATTAATTAAATTTGTATCGTTTAAGCATGAAATATTTAAGATTTACATTTTTATTTCTTTTAATAATTTTGAAATTAAGATGAATTTACAAATATTTTATAAATGGAGATTGTAAAATCTTAGCACACTTTTTTTTCGTTTTTCGTTTTTCTTAGTGAAAGGAAACTCAAAACCACAAAACAACCAAAGTGATATTTCAAACATAAATTGATACCAACCAACCATGCAAAGTTTCTATACAATTATTGAAAAAATCCCCACCTATTTCTTGGTTCCTATGCCCCAATTTACTCAATTGGGTTAATACATACATTTCTCTTTCTATGTAATTATCTTGCAACTTTCCAACTCTATTGTCATCACCATGTTTCCATAAAATTATTGAAAAAATCCTCACCTATTTGTTGGCCTCTATGCCCCCAATGTACTAGACTTAATTGGGTGAATATGACCATTTATCTTTTGTATAATTGCATCACAACTTTCCAATTCTATCACCATCCCCAAGTTTCCATAAAATTATTGAAGAAATCCCCCATATTTCTTGGCCTCTATGCCCACAGTTCCCTCAAGTTAGTAGGGTGAATACAACCGTTTCTCTCTCTACAATTTCCTCACAACTTTCCAACTCTTTCACCATCGCTAAGTTTCCATGAAATTATTGAAAAAATCCCCATATATTGCTTGGCCTCTATGCTCCTAGTTCACTCAAGTCAATAGGGTGAATACAACCATTTCTCTTTCTCTATAATTGCCTCACAAATTTCCAACTCTTTCACCATCGTCGAGTTTCCATAAAATTATTGAAAAAATCCCCACCTATTTTTTGGCCTCTATGCTCCTAGTCCATTGAAGTTAGTTGGGTGAATACGACCTTTTCTCTCTCTACAATTTCCTCACAATTTTCCAACTCTATCTCCATTGCCAAGTTTCCATAAAATTAATGTTTAAATCCCCACCTACTTCTTGACATTTGTGCCCCAAATCCACTCAAAGAAGTCGAGTGAATGTGACCATTTGTTTTTCTCTATAATTGCCTCACAACTTTCCAACTATATCTCTATTTCCATTTTTCTATAAAATAATTGAAAAATCCAATACCTTATCTTGGCCTCTATGGCCCCAAGGCATTATAATCATGGGGTGAATACAACCATTTCTCTTTCTATAACTTCCTTGCAAATTTCCAACTCTATCTCCATCTTTTTGTTTTCATAAAATTATTGAAAAAATCTCTACCTTTTATTTTTGCCCATGTGTCCCCAACCCACTTGAGTCAGTGGGGCAAATATAATGATTTATCTTTCTTTATAATTGCTTAACCAATTTTCAACTCTATATCCATCAGTGAGTTTCTAGAAAATTATAGAAAAAATCTCTTGTATCTTGTCCTCTATGCTCCTAGTGCACTCGAGTTAGTGGGGTGAAAACGATCATTTCTCTTTCTCTATAATTGCCTCACAACTTTCCAATTCTATCATCATTGCCAAGTTTCCATATAATTATTGAAAAAATCTCCACCTAGTTCTTGGCCTTTGCACCCTAGTGCACTTAAGTTAATTGAGTGAATACTACCAATCTTCTTTCTCTATTATTACCTCACAAGTTTCCAATTCTATCACCATGGTCAAGTTTCCATAAAAATATTGAAAAAATCCTCACCTATTTCTTGGCCTTCATACCCTTAGTTCACGCAAATAATTGAGGTGAATACAATGATTTCTCTTTCGCTATAATTATTAACTCACAACTTTCCAACATTTTGACCATCTTTTGCTTTTTTTCTCCTCTCTCACTACAACTTACATGCTTTCGTTCTTGACCTCTACGTCCCCACTGCACATGAATCAGTGGGGTGAATATGACCATTTCTCTTTCTATAATTACCTCATAACTTTCCAATTCTATCTCCATCTCCAAGTTTTCATAAAATTATTGAAAAAATCCCCACCTATATCTTGGCCTTTGTGTCATCGGTCTTGAATCATTGATGGATATTATGATTTCTCTTTTCCTATAATTACCTTGCAACTTTCCAACTCTATATACATCAATGAGTTTCCAAAACATTACTGAAAAAATCTCCAACTATATCTTGTACTTTATCATCTTAATATAATAGAATCACTAGAATGAATGTGATCATTTCTCTCTATAATTATCTCGAAACTTTCCAACTCTATCAATATCGTCACATTTCCATAAAATTATTGAAAAATTTTCAGTTTAAATCCGCGTAAATACAATGAAAGTTCGCTCTTTGTACCTAATGAAGATTCTTTGAACCATCGTAAATACAATGAAAATTTGTTATCTGCACTAAATACGAATATGAAAGTTGGACTCTCCTAAATACGAATATGAAAGTTGGACTTTGATATGAGAGATGTTTTCTCTCTCCAACTCAGCGTTTGAAAAGACCTTCGAATTTGACAAAACGGCGATTGGTAGCCTTCAATTTCTGAAAAGATATGTTATCACAATCACTTTGGAATAAATGGTAAAAGAAGAGGAACCACACGTTCAATGTGGAATAAAGGTGCAACTTGTTCCAAGGAGAGTTCGAACCTTACATAATGTAGTTTGCACACTAACATATTCTAGTAATTATTTTTTATGATTATATACAAGTAAAGTAATAAAATTTATATAATATTTTATGGGGAACCATAAATATTAAAACAAAAATAAAGTAGTATATAAAATATGTATGTATATGAAATTATTGTATTAAAAAATGTTAATTATATTTTAAAATGTGTAATGTTTATATTAATAATAATTATAATTTAATTTATATCAAATTAAATCATATGAACTATTTATGAAATTATATCAACTATTTATAAAAGAGAAATATGAGGCAATTCGATTTGACACCATTTAATATAGTTAGAGTTGCATATTCAATTGTTTTTTGGATTTCTCTTTATATATGTAACCGATCCAAAATTAAAATTGATTTTATTTAAAAACAATTAAAAAATAATAAGCATTTTTTTTTGGTAAGCATATGAGGTAGAAATTCTATTAAGCTAGCAAAATATCATATAAATAAAAAGTCTTTGCTATTGGTTTGCCACTTGGGAAACTAGACCAATAGTAAAGGTAGAGTTTCTCAGTCCAAACTATTTGATCAAAATTTTTAAACAAAATCTTAAGACCTAGAAAATCAACAAAACATCCTTCATGGGATTTATATTGCCCCTTGATTTGGCTCTTCTTTGATAATTCATGAAAAACATCAAAAACAAAAGAATCCTCAGTGACCTGGCGACATCATCGACCAATCCTAAGTCTTCTCTGGGTCAAATTCGATGTACTTCTCGAGGCTGAAGCTGTCACCACCGTACTCGACTGGGGAAAGCGAGCTAGAACTTCACGCATCATTAAGTGGACACCATCTAGCTACAACTGCATGGTATTCTAAGCATCTTCCCTGGTCTGAAGCATCTAGCCCAAGAGATTCTTGATGTGCCAGTATAGCTCCATGGTGTTCCAATACTTTGTGTCCCTTGCCCAACTCGTCCCTACGTCTGAAACCCATCGAATTGTTGAGTCTCCCACTTCTTATTCAATATTCATAGTTTTCTCTTGGTGAATGAATTCTTTCGCTTCTTCCAAGTGGTCTTGAAAACGAGGAGGGATGGAAGTATAGAAGGAGGTTATTGTGTCTAAGGCATCTCATTGCATTCTTGAAGTCGACACTTCATAACCATGCTGACGGGATGAGGGCCTTGGAGATGATTGCCCACCTCGATGATAGCCTCTTGGGTAACCCTGTCTCAGAGCCATTGTTGCCCAAATCCCCAAGCGAGGCCTATGTCTAACTTGCGCAGTCTGGGTGAGGGTCTCTGCTGCCCCTTCTCGCTGAATATCTCGGTAATTCTCCACTGCACTCCTATGTTGGCATTGCTTGTTAACTTTCCACCATTCTAACATAGCCAAACAATTGTAATTCATTCCCTTTGCCATCGTTCTGAGAGTAATAGAACCCGTAAACAGGTGGCCTTTAATCACAATAAATTCTATTAAACATTGGGTCTATATCCCTGGATAATATCCCTGGATAATATCATACTCTAAAATATATCACTTGGAAATTGAAATTCTAAACAAAACATGTCGTCACTATGGGACGCGTAGTTGAACATAATTTCAATATGATGTTGAACTCCTTTTCATCGCTTACTCTTTATGGTTTTATTAATTTCTGTCATTGCATTATGAGTAGTGTTGGATTGCAGGTTCTCAAATCTTAGAGTTAAAGTTTAATGTCAAGAAGTCTGCATAAATTTCTGAGTTTCCATGGATAGCTTACACATTGATATCTTACACATGAAAGGGGTTCGAAATTGGGGAGTTACAGGTAAAAAAAAATTTAAACCATAGATTTGACGTCCAACCATTTTATTTACACGTCATGAATATAATAGGCAGAGGAGGGTTATAGTAACTGGTTTACAGGCAGAGGAGGGTTACAAGAGCTGGTTTACTGGTAGAGGAGGGTTATACTTGAAAGTTGATAAGAAAATCTGTCAGAATACAGCTCCACAATCATTAATGTGAAGACTGGATGATCTGTTTGTACTTTACGCAATTCACACAACTTTTATTTTCTTCAATTTTAGTCGGTAATCCAAAGTTCAAACTTAGCGTAATAGCTTGGTTTAAGATTACATTTCTGATCTAACCGAGTTTTTTAATAAGCTCCACAGTATTTAATGTGAAAATTGGATGTCTGTTTGTACTTTACGCAATTCACACAGCATTTACTTTCTTCAATTTTAGTCGGTAATCCAAACTTAGAGTAATAGCTTAGTTTAAGGTTACATTTATGATCTAACAGAGTTTTTTAATAAGATTTGTACAGCAAGATCTAACACTCTACCAACTTACCAAGTAATCACGCTGCAGCATGGCGGAGCCTGGAGGCAGGAATGGCATCAGTTAAAGGGTTTTGGTGTTAATTAATGAAGTAGGTGAGCGTGAAAGGTGAAATTAAACAAGGCTGAGTGGAGACTAAGGGAGTCTGGCTTTGGTAGACATACTAGACAGCCCGTTGCAGAGTGCTCGGCTCATTCCAATTTTAATCACCTTGACCAGTGACTGCAAATTATACTCTGGTCGTTTGTCCACTATCCCTCGGTATTTCGATGCCCTCGCCTTCCTTGATCAACTGGCACACATCAATTCCACATAGCACCTTACTAGTTTCCTTTTCTCTCTGCAAACGGTTGACTCAAATTCCGACCAATTTCTCATGCTTGGCAACCAGGAACGTATTTCTGGTGAGTACACTTTGTCTATAATCATAATCAAAGACTAGAGTCCTTGTTTTTCACAGTTATTGTGTATTTTTTTCTGTTATTTTTCTATTGGGAATTTTTTCCTGGTATTTTTCCATTGGAAAATTTTGTATGGTAAAATTGAGAGAGAAACAGAGACTGGAGTCCTTGTTTTTCATAGTTACTGTGTATTTTTTTTTGTTATTGTTCTATTGGAGATTGTATGGTGAAAGATGAAAAACTGTGATGGTGAAATTTACATATAAAAACATAAAAAAATTCGACATTCATAAATTTACATCAAACATAAAGTGACAGGGACGAAAAAAAAACGAATGTCATCAAATTTTCTTTTGACAAGCAAAGAAAATTTGAAATTCCAAATTGATTGCAAGGATCCATTTACAAAACAAAATAGAAAATAGTACTCCTGTAGCATATATCTTTCTGTTGTACTTACCTATCCCCGGCGCTCACGACCTCTCCACGACCCCTGCGACCTCCACAACCTCTACACGACCTCTCCATGACCCCTGCGACCCCGCGACCTCCCGACGTCCTCCATCCAATGATTACACCACAAATACCACAAATTTACGCTCGCAAATACCACAAATTTACGCTCGCGGATACCACAAATTTACGCTTGCAAACAGAGCTCTCACAAAATTTACCCTCGCAAACAGAGCTCTTGCAAACAAAATTTTGTAAACATTGCAAAACTGATGTGTGGGTAATATATAAACCATCTTTCAGCCGAAAGATAGTTCGGCCAAACTCGTTTTCGGCCGAACAATATTTCGGCCGAAAACTTATTGCCGGAAAGAAAATATCCGGCCGACCAAATTTTTACACGCAAATCGAGGGGGCGATTATTGCACCGTTCGATTTGACGTTTATGTTTTCGGCCAAAAAATAGTTTGGCCGAAAATAATATCTTTTGGCCGAAAAATATTTTTAGTTCGGCCGAAAAAAGGTTTTTCGAAATTTTGGAAACCTGATTGTCACGAAAGTGTAACCCACCTTCATGATTCCACCCCATGTTTCCATAAAATTATTGAAAAAATCCTCACCTATTTGTTGGCCTCTATGCCCCCAATGTATTAGACTTAGTTGGGTGAATATGACCATTTCTCTTTTTGTATAATTGCATCACAACTTTCCAAGTCTATCACCATCCCCAAGTTTCCATAAAATTATTGAAGAAATCCCCCATATTTCTTGGCCTCTATGCCCACAGTTCCCTC
>ML783754.1:912482-928729 GCA_009831015.1 Picea engelmannii
GCCATTATTTGTAATTATACCTCCTAGTCTCCTATATATACCAAGGAGACATTTTCATTTTGAATCATCTTGTACTTGAACATTTTAAGTGGGGTAAAAGAAGGTTGCCCCCTCGAAGAGGCTTATTATCTGAAATTATCTCAATTTCAAGGTGTTGAGTACTTTTCCTGAGGTTTTTCCATGCTATATTGATGTTTGGTTCTTAACAGATTCTACTGCAACGGGTTTGCAAAACTGAAATCTCGCTTATTCTTTTGCTTGAAATTTTGCTCAATCTTGAAAACATATCGATAAGCGGGTCTCAGTGAGGATATGTTCAGGAACTCCATATCTATTTGGATGTACTTGTGTAGGCCACTATGGTACTTTAAATTAGGTGTTACTCAAAGTCTTTAATACCAATCTTTGTGTGCAAGGTATGGAATATGTTGGTGTACTCTAACACCATCTGTCCTCTCTCCTGACGCAATATTTTCCATCTCATGTACTGGTCATCATATTTTCCAACAAGGTAGTATTGCTCCTTAAGGGCATACAAAAATCTGCCCAAGTGGGTCCTAGCCCAAAAATTCGAGACTCATCCTTGATATGTTTCTCATAGTAAGTCTCCCACTAATCTCTAACAAGGGGAAGGGCCTTAAGGAGTGAGAAGGTGATTTTTTCACTGTTGGAAAATTTTTGGACAGAGAAATAACCCTCGATAAGACTTAACCATTTTTCCAAAGAATCAACATTTATATGGCCTTCAAATAAAAGAATATCAAAGTTAACCTGTACCTTAAAGTCCGTCCCACATTCGAAGTGACTGTTGGTTGAAGGTGCCTCTATTGTTGTTGAAATTCATCGAAGGATCTAGGAGAAATTAGCATTATCTCGTTCTTCAATTCTGTGAGGGATTCCTTGAGAAACATTTTGATAGGATCTCCTGCTACATCATCCCTCTTTTCTTCCACCATGGGAGGTTTATTGAGTGGGAGAGATATATTGTCATCAAGAAAACAAGCTAGAGACCCAACTCTCTATACCCTGACCTCATTAGGGACATGCACTAAGAATGACAAGGAGAAGACTACTTTGATACCACTGATCCATATTAGTTTGAGAATGATATGAACACATAAATGTAACTGTTGACCCAAAAATCTGCTTTGAGCTCAACATGGTGTTTTACACAGTTAATTTTCTGTAAACGCCCCTTGATGCTATGGTTCCAGTCAAAGACAGTGGTGGGGGTCATAGTTACTATGGCCTCTGCTCTTGAAAGAGTATCAGTTGGTTGCTTTCAGGGATTTGTGGACCTTCCCATGACATTTATTCCTCATATCAAGGCTGTTTGATTCAGGGAATACAATAATTCCAAGTGGTAGGGATTGGGACAAGCTTTTCAATGAGCTATCATGAGCTTTATTCCGAGTCAGTATGACCCATATGAGGCACGCAAAGTTAACGTCACCCGAATGGACAAAACCAATATCTGTGGCTTCCTGGTCTGATTCTGTTTAGATTATGATATCAAAGGGAAAATCAAACCTAGACATGGTGTAGGGCAGTGTGAGACCTTTCCAACGGTATATCCCGTGCTTGGTTTCGACCCCCGGTTGGTGAGAACGAGCCTTTGCAAGTTTATGACCACTTTTGGACATCAAATTGGTTGCAGTGCTTCATGATTTAAAATTGGTTGGTAAAGAGTTATAAATCAGATAGTCAACAATTCCACTCTGTAATAGACTCAGACACCTTTCTAACGACATCTTATTTTCCTCATTCTGACTCTAGATGGCCTGGTTAGAGTTGTCACAAGTTGGCCAATAATTTTAGGCAAAAAGGAGTCCACCAGCTCACATGACAGGGTTTCATAACAGCTAAGACAGTCATAAATGACCCTGGCACAAAATTATATTGTCACCTAATCAAATTAATCGTCGCTACCTTTCCAACGGTACCTCATTTTCCTTGATTGGATATCGTATGACGATTTGGCACCTTTCACAAGATTAGGTGTCATATGGGCCCACCAGCAAGTCAGGGGTTTTTAAGTGGCCACTGTTCCGGGCTGAATTTGAAGGCTAAGGTGGCATTATCTCAAGTTGGTGATGACATATTCCTGATTTCCTCGTCAAGACCTTTCCAACGATGTGACTTGCATCCGATTCCAACTCCATCTCTCCAGTCAACATTTTTGGGCTGAATCAGCTGTAGCAGAGTCAAAGTCAAAGTCAAAGTCAAATTTTGACTTGCACAAATTTCCAAAAATATTAAAAAATTAATAAAATGTTTTATTAAAAATTTTCAGAAATTTGGAAATTTGGGGAATGGGCATGTAGCCTCATGCAAAATGGGGAAAATTGTTTTTTTTTTTGGAAAAAAAAAAAAAAAAAACAAAACCTCCCTTCTCCTCTCTCCCAAGCCATTTTGGCAATTTGTCCAGAGGGGGGAGAGCTCTGCAACGACAGTCATGGCAGCAGAGCAAGGTTTGGATAGCAAGAGAATATCATCAGAAGGCAGCCAGTTTCCATGTTGCCATCTCCAAGCCATTGACCAGGTAACCCATCATTCATTTTCAAAAAGAACCATGGAAAATTTAGCTGGTCTTGCATGGAGAAGTTGCAATTTTTCTGTCAAAATTGGGATTTGTTTGCCTGTTTCAAGTGTGGTAAAATCTGCTGGTTCAGAATTAGTTTTTGTTGGTTGCTAAGTTCATTCAGATTGTATGTGTGAAAGATGCAAAGGAGAGGGGATTCAAACCCCTCTTGGGCATTTTTCCCAAGCCTCCATGGCTCCTTTAGAATTTTAAAAATTATGAAGCTGTCTATTGGGGGTTACAAGCCTGGGCATGTCACTGGATATCCCTGGCCTTTGAACCCTAGCCCTCCCATTTTCTTTTTCCCAAAAACCTCAAAAACAACCCAGAAATCCAAGTGGAAGGCAGGGGGTTTGAACCCAAAACCTCCCGCTCAATTTATCCACCAGAAACCCACTTTGCCTAAGTTTTTATAAAAAATATGTATTTGGGTGGCTGGCTGCTCGTCCACCACCTAGGTGCCACCACCTCTGAAACTTGGCCACCACCACCCCTTTGCGCGCACCCTCGGCCCTCACCTCCACTTTTACTTCGCTGCCCACACCACCTCTACGCTGCCCACACCACCTCTGCGCGCACTCTTTCACCACCCTCTTAACCCTTCTTCGTGCACGCTTCTCCTCTCGTTGCTACATGAAGCACCACCCAAAACCCTACCACTTACTGCTCTCTCCTCCCTCTCCCCGCGCGTGAATCCCTTCCCCACCACCGCACCTTCCCTCTGCACGCATTTACTTCACTCCACAATACGGCCTCCTCTCCCGCGGCCTCCCACAACCCACGCAGTCACACCCTCCCGCTTCCCAACTCCCTCCACCTCTCGTCTTCCACGGATTACCTCCAAATCCATTCATGTGCACAACCGCCACTCCCTCCGTCTCCTCTTCCCATCCCTTCATGCGCGCAGTCTCCCTCTACTCCTCCTCCACCCCCGAGCGCGCCCACCAGCCCCGGCCACCAACCACCTCCTCCTCCTCCTCCGCCCAGCCACGCACTACTCTTCCCAAAGCCTCCGTGGGCTCTTTTGGCCCTTAGCCCGGTCGTATGGTGACCAGGGGGCTGACGGGTGGAGGGATTCAAAGTTAGTGTTATTTTTTTAATTTTTTAATTTTAGTTTAGAATATTGTTTAAATTTTAAATTTTAATTTTGTATTATATATTTTTTTAATTTTTAATTTAATTATAAATATATTTTATATTTATAATTATAATTATTTTTTAAATAATTTTATAATGTTTTATTAAAACATAAATAAAAATTTTAAATAAAATTTAAATAGTTTTAAACTATGTGTTAAAAATTAAATTCCCCCCCTAAGGGTCACTGGACTTCTTAATTGCATAACTTCCCGGTACGGAGGCGGATTTTCACCCGTAAATAGTCGAAACGACCAGGATGAAGTCTAGAATACACCCATGCCATTCACCTTAGCAAATTACACCCATATTTTCAGTGACATGTCCGAGAGCGACAGGTACTCAGTTTGGCCCTACAAGCATGCACCAGAAAGAGGCCTAATTGGGGGCCTCCGAGGTCAAATTGGGCCCGGTGAGAGAAACCCACTTCAGCTACAGGTATACAGACCTGTAGCATCCTGTCAATTCTGGTGTCTAACCCAGAATTTCACCCCAATTCCAAATCTTTTCCCTGATCAATCCATTGGCCGGCTCCATTCGCATACCTTCCCGGGGCCATATCTCACTCATCCGGAGTCGGATTTGCGCCAAACGAAAGGAAGCGGAAAGGTAGAGAACAAAGATACAGCATGATCATAGTAAAGAAAAGATTTTGTACAGTTTTGTATAGAGGAAGAGCCTCTCAAAGTTCAGGTTCAAGGGGTCCTCTTGCCGAAACAAGCCCAAATCAAGGCCATGTTTTAACCAGCTCATAGGAAACTCATAGGAAGCAAAGGGGGGGCATAATCAGGTCTGAAAAGTGCCTGAATGGCAGGAATTTCCTTACTTACAACGGCCAAAGCCCGAAGTCCCCTTGCCCTCCAAAGCAGCTCAGCAATTCCCCACACCTTGGGCCTTCATTCAGGTGAATCCGGCAGCCATGGATGGCCGGGTACTATCCTAAAACACATCACCTACAGCTGCAAAAAATGGCAGCAATCAAAGAGTATTTGGGATGGCACAAATCCCAATGGCAAATGATGATGTGGCATATCAAGCTTTGTCATTTTATGAAAAATGACTTTTTGTAACTTAAACTTCCGTATGATTTACTTTTGGATTGTAATTATTATGTAATTGAAGGGTCAAGTCAAATATGATTTGATCCCCTTTTGGATAAGATTCCATTTTTTGGATAAGGTTCCCTTTTTGGATAAGTTTGCTTTTTGAAAAAAGACAAAAGTACTTTAGGGTTGGTCCACTTGTCACTTTTCCAAAAGTGACAAGTGTCTTGTGACCTAACCCTAAGCCTTCACCTCTCCTTTATAAATAAGAGGGTTGGAATTTTAAAAAAGGAGGATGAATATAGTAACAAAGCTCTGCTAAAATTCATAAGACTCTTTGTGTGTGTGTACTTGTTGGATGTGTCAATTGTTGGTTAAGGGTTGAGGGGTAGTGGTAAATGCTTGATATGTTAGCTATCTCCAGGAGGGATTGGTTAGCTAGGTGTTTGTTGTTGCTTCCTTGGGTTTAACTTGCTCACTTTCATGTTCTAACAGCTTGGTTTAATTTGTTTAATGTGTTTTAGTGCAGATTTTCTGAAGTATTCAATTATTTTCAGCCTTAGCTAGTGGCTGGGAGTCCTAGGGCCCCTTAGGGAACCCTTAAATAGACCTCATAGCTGGTTGTCCATACCTATTTTCTTCATCTTTTCGTTCATATATGTTTCTGATATGTTTTCTCACCATTAACCTTGCTGTCCCAAACAGGAAAGTGGATCATTTTGGTCGATTTCCCCCCATGGGACAACCATCTTAGTTGGTTGTTATATACTTCTTATAGGTAAATTTCTGTTATGTTTATTTCAGTTTTTTCCATACATAAACACTAAAATTTCATTGTTTCCTGCAAGGATACATCCAGTCACCCATTCTGTTTCTCCCAAGCGGTTGGCGACCACCTAGAGACCTGTTTGAGGCAAAGGGACCAGCAGGGCAGCGAAGAAAAACACACATTTCAATTGGTAAATCTTACCCAATCACTCTCACATACTCTTTATTTGTCACTTGCACTCATCCCAAAGATTTCTGGTATACATATCAATGTTTATAGGTTTAATTTGTTTAAGTAGTTTGAATGGTTTACTTGTAAATTCATGATAAAAAATCTGGTTAAATATTTGTGTAAACAACAACCACATCTTTGTATTTCAAACACTAAATTTCCAATCCCCATACATGGAATTAGTTGAGGCTTTCATGCACATGGTAGCTTTGCCGCTCGCAAAAAGTATCAACCCATTCCTTTGGGTTGAATGTTGTAATTGTTATTTTGTAATTATCTAATCTTGTACATTTTCATTGTATCATCTTTTCGCTCACTAATTTACAGGTGGCTGCCCCAAAAAGGGTTATACAAAATCAGCAAGCTAAACACATGCAAAACGCCGCAAAAGAAATTTGAAAACAATTCAGGGGTCCGCCCCATACACAGAAAAAAAAAAATCTATATTATTTAGATATTTATATACACATATTATCTAGCCATGACATATATGTCACTTATCTATTTTCCTGATTCATGTATATAGTTTCAAGATAGATTTCAATTTCAGTAACCAGGAGGCACGCTTGTGAAAGAAAGGCGTGACCTTTCCACATGGATGGTCTAATATTTATTTTATGCAATTTCAATTTCATAGAACATTAAGAGTCAAAGCCAGGGAGTCTTCATCAGGAGCCCCTCGGAAGTTGTCTAGTTAGTATAAGTCGAGTGGTCTTTCCTTAGTACCACACCGTCAAGGAGTTGATTAGCTTAGCTCAGTTGGAATACTACTCTGCTTGGGTAAGCTCAGCAAAAACCCTCTTTAGGGGGGTCCTGAGCCTCGTCCTTTTCGCAGGTATCCTTCTTCCATCCAAGCGGCTTTAAGAGCCCGAAAGCACTAGTGACGAGAAGTGGCTAATCCCTACTTCTCTGAACTGCATGGGGCACTCTTCAACCTAACCACCATGGACTTCTATGACTACTCTTCATATACTGGTTGGCACAATTCCGGGATGTGTTTTCCTGATTGGGATAACCTTCAAAACAGTGTGGTGGCCAAGGCATGTGATAAAAAACAAAAATTGATCAATAAAATATTTTAAAGTCAACCTTTTGTCCGTCCACCTTTTCCATTCACAAACCAAAACTGAAGTTGTGTATACTTTCTGTTATATCATAGTTGTAACAGCTTGTTACAAAGCTATTCATCCACTTTTACCACCCTTTTTTGACTTAACAATCTTCCGGGATCACTTTTCGGGTCACCCCGGGGGAGTATTGAGCCATTTTGGGCTTGCTTCTTTTCTTTGAAAGCTTTGAACAGCTTGTTGTTCATAATTTACAGCCATTTAAAGGTACTTGGCTGTAGCTTTTAAACCCCCTTTTCACCCTTGTTTCATACCCATTTTCTTAAAGTATTCATTGGTTATTTACCCAAGATACCGGTTTACCCCGGCGACCCATTCTGGGGAAGTTTCCAAAGCTTTGAGTGAGTGAACAGCTCACTGTCCACTTTATTTAGTTCACTGTCCTAAAAATAAGCAAGCTCATTTTCATCCCATTGTTCATAAATTTCATCCCCCAGGCCATTTCGGCCATCCAGGGAGTTAAGGAAGGATAACACCCAAGGTGGGTGGTCCTGAAAATGACTTCTTGTAAGTCTTTCACCTTTCTTCTTCCCCTTCTTTACCGCCTTAGGCAAAGGGCCACCTGAGGTGCGGGTAGCCTCTACCTCGTGCCGAGCTACCAAAGGGGCTGTAACCGGCTTCGCAGCCGGATAGGTCGGATTCGTCCCTACGGACAGATTTTGCTTATAACAGTAACATAGATATAACAAGGAAATACACAGAGATATTACAAGGAACACAGTAATACAGTAAAACTCAAATTCTATTAATGATTGTCTCGAATACAAAAGACTTTAAAAAATGTAAAGCACACAAGCTAGCTAGAATGTTGGTAGCTTATCTTTGAAGAGAGATGTGTCGGCTATGCTCATTCACAAGAGGTTGATTACAATGAGGCTCCAAAGGCTTTTTTAACATAAAGAATAAATGATGAAACCCTAAACATCCAAAACCTTAACCCTAGAAGATGAAATGTTGTTGGCCCTTGACCAAGTTTTGGGAGTTTCTTGGTCATGTTGACCTATTTTGGGACTTTGACAGCCTGTCAAAGTAGGAGCGCAAGATGAAGTGGAGATAATGGGATCTTAGCCCACTTTTGGATCCTTTTTGGGTTTTTGGGAATATGCAATGTGAATTAGATGTCGGCCCATTGGTTTACCCATGTTTAGGCCTATTTTGTATGTATAAATAGAAGGATAGGAAATGTAAGAAGAGGGGGAATAAGGGAAAAGTAGTGCATCTATGTGATGTGAAGGTATGTTAAGTTCAAGCAGAGTCTGTAAGTGCATTGTGCACGACTGTAAGAGACTTGTAGAACTAAGTGCAGGTCCTTGTAGCAGATTGAGGAGAGATTAGTAGTTGTAATGCAAGGAAGAAGGATCTAGTGAGCTGCACAGATATTCCGTCCTGTGCGGAGTAAGGGTTTTGATGGTTTTTTGCTTGTAACTAATTGACTGAGAAGAATATTTGGTGGACATAGTCCCAGGGTGGGGGGTGAACCATGTAAATGCTGTGTTGTCTTGCTTTGTGCTTGCCTTAATGTGTTTATGTCTCTTTTGCTAAGTGGTTTCAGATGATTATATAGATCTACTTATGCTTAGTGCTAATGATGTATAAGAGTGTTATATATGATCTACATGAATGTGTTGAGTGCTTGATCTACTAGATCAGACCTAACGATTGATGCTAAGTGCTTAAATATATTAGATCAGTGTGAATGCTGTGAAGCCCTGTTCTATCAGTGAAGTAGATATAACTTGCATATTGAGAAATTGATGGTGCAGAGTTCTTTATTAAGTATTATAATCACATATCAGTGTCCCAGCGAAGGTTGCATACACTTGAGTCTTGCAACCACCCCTACCTCTACCTCGAGTGAGACTTCATCTGCTTCGCAGGTGTTGCCAAAAGGGTCGGTAGTTAGGGTTTTGTTGGTGTGTTGTTGTAGTTGATTTGGATTATTTTCGGCATAAAATGAGAGCGGAGATATAACACAAAAATATTTAGAGATATTGCAAGAGAGAAAACAATATAACAAAGATATAGCGGAAATAACAAGAGTCACAGATATACAGTAATACACGATTTCTATTAATGAAATAAATGTACAAAGACTATAAAATACAAAGTGAAAGACTCACTAGAATGGTGGTAGCTTATTCGTGATAAGATGATCATTAAAATGAGGCTCTAAGGGCCTTTTTTAACATAAATAAAATCCAAAAACCTAACCCCGAAAGATGAAAAGCCAAAATGTTTGTGGGCCCTGATGAGGGTAGTTGATACATCAACTTCCCAGGGGCATAACTTTTGCATATGATCTTCATTTGGGGTGATCGATAGGTCATTGGAAATATCTATCCAAGAAATACAAATTTTGGGTGAGCAACATCGATCTACGATCCATGTTTCTACCCATTTTCTAAAAAAACATCATTTAGGTCCTCAAAATGGCCCCATAAGTTAAAAACTGCTAAAAATAGTAAATTACCAAAATTGCCAAAAACATGTTTTGGGCCAGTTGGAGAAGGTGGGTGGCCATCGATATCCACCTAGACCAATCCTCCCTCCTTAGGAAGCAATGGTCTCCATTGTGTTGAGTTCCCGGGAGAGAGGGGAAAACAATTACTGAATCTGAATCTTGGTGAGTTGCTTGCCTTGTTGGAGACATCGCGCTGCTTGGTTTGTTGAAGGTTGTCACAAACATGTGGCTGGAAGGGTTGGACCCTTTTAACCAGTCTGGCTACATGATATGACTGTGTACAAAAGGAATCTTTGGGCTTTGCTGCAACCTTGTCGACCTGCTTCTATTGGATAGAAGGCGCTTGGGCCGAGGTTGTAGTGGTTGTAGTATCCTTTTGTGTACCTTTTGAACAAATTGTGAAAAATATGAATTTTGTAGTATGAGATACTACCTTGCGACACTGTTTAGGTGGGACATTAGTTGGAACTACCTCTGGTATCCTATAGAGATGATCCCCCAAAGTAACAATGACACTACGGGGTTGAGACTCATAAATAGCATGGCTCTTCCACATATATGGCTGGCTCAAGAGAACATAACAAAATTCTAGTGGGGAAAAATCACATAATACCTCATCCTTGAAGGGATAGATGTCGTATGACAATCAACATTGTTGGCTAACACGAAGATCTCGTCCTTGGCGAAGCCACCCTATGTTGTATGGTTGTGGGTGTCATGTTGTCGACAATCCCAACTGTTTGACGACCTTTGTTGAGATGAGGTTCTTCTGGCTTCCACTATCAACAATAAAATGCAGTGGGGTACCCTTCACCCACATCTGTGAATGAAAAAGGCGCTCCCCCTCTTCAAGATCTGTTGGTTCTTCTGGTTGAATTGTTGCGGTTGCGACAATAGCAGTCGGGTCTGCATCGATGATCTTTCTTTTACCAGTATTTTCAGAATTAGATTCAGAAGCAGATTCTGAATCAGGGTTTGGCTCCTTGTCTTTGGTATCGACCACCAATGATTGTTTTGAGCGACATTCATCGGTGTTGTGCCAAGGGATTTTGTGGAAATCACACCATTTTCTAATGTCCTTCTTTGTCTTCCCGTGACCCTTCTTTTCCTATGGCTTGGACTAGTTTTCAGGAGACTGTTTGTTAGGTTTGTCTTTGTCATACTTTGGTTGTTGCGGATTTGCAGACCTGAAATCCCATTTTTTCTAGTGCTTAAACTTCTGCTCGATTTTAACAACATATCGATAAGCAACATCGAGAGATGAGATGTCCAGAAAATCCATTTCAGTTTGGATGTATCTGTGTAGAGCCCCGTGGTATTTCAGAACCAAATGTCTTTCAGATTCCTTGATAACCAGCTTGGTGTGAAAGGTATGGAAGGTATTGGTGAACTCTAGAACTTCTTGGCCCCTCTCTTACCGTAGTGTGGTCTATCTCATGTATTGGTCCTCATATTTTCCAATAGGGTAATATTATTCCTTTACCGCATCCACAAAAAAATCACAAGTGGGATCGACCCCATATATTCCAGACTCCTCTATGGAACTTTTCTCCCAGTAAGTTTCCCACCAATGTTTGACATGGGAGAGATATTTGAGGAGTGCGAAGGTGATCTTTTCTCTATCAGAAAAATTGTGAATAGAGAAATAACCTTCTAGAATATTTAACCATTTGTCTAGGGCATCCGCATCTATCTGACCTTCAAATATGGGAATATCAAAATTGACCTGTACCTTAAAAGGCAAGGTGCCTCCAAAGTGGCCGCTTGATGAATATGCACCTGATGCTATCAGAAGGCGTTGAAGGATGTAGAAAAAATTCTCCATCATTTCGTCCCTCTGTTGCATGAGAGCTTGCTCAAGGAACAGACTGATAGGATTGTCTGCTCTGTCATTTTTATTTTCTTCTGCCATTGAGGGTTTATTGGGTGTGTGAGAGCGATTTTCCTCAAGAGAGACAAGATCAAGACACAACTTGCTATACTCGGACCTTGTCGGGTACATGCACTGAAAACGATCAAGAGCAGCCTGCTTTGATACCACTGATCCGGATTATTTTCGGCACGAAATGAGAGCAAAGATATAACACATAAATATTTAGAGATATTGCAAGAGAGACAACAATATAACAGATATATAGCATAAATAACAAGAGTCATAGATATATAGTAATACACGATTTCTATTAATGAAATAAATGTACAGAGACTGTAAAATACCGAGTGAAAGACTCGCCAGAATGGTGATAGCTTATCTTTGAGAAGAGATGTGAAGGCTACTCGCATATATGAGAATATGATCATTACAATGAGGCTCTAAGGGCCCACAAACCTTTTGGCTTTTCATCTTCTGGGGTTAGGGTTTTGGATTTTACTTATGTTAAAAAAGGCAATGGGGGTAGTTGATATGTCAACTTCCCACGAGCATAACTTTTGCATACGATCTCCGTTTGGGGCGCTCGATAGCTCGTTGGAACGATCTATCCGAGAAATACAACTTTTGGATGAGAAACATCGATCTATGATCCATGTTGCTCCCCGTTTTCTCAAAAAACATCGTTTAGCACCTCAAAATGGCCCCAGAAGTTAAAAACTGCTAAAAATAGTAAATTACCAAAATTGCCAAAAACATGTTTTGGGCCAGTTGGAGAAGGTGGGTGGCCACCGATATCCACTTGGATCAGTAGCATTGAACCTTGGGTCTATCCCTGTGCCAACAAATGGTTCTGTTGCTGGGACTGAAAATGTGATTGCTGAGAATTGAGGAAGAAGAAGCTTTGTTCAAAAGATTTGACCTGATATTTGAAATCTCTATGCGTAGATCTGTTACCTAGTATACAATTCCCTACTCAGCTTATAAATATCTGTAATAAAATAAAGAAGCCCAATCTAAAGAAAAGAGGTCAGATTTGAAGAAAAGAAGCAGGATCTGAAAGATTTGTTCTCTGAGAAAGGTAAAAGTGAGGACGTCTGATTAAAATAGGTAATATATACAAGCTCTGTGCTTTGATAAAGGTAAGAATAGTTAAAATTTTTATATCTGGAATCTTTGTGCTCTATAGAAGTAAGATAAGTGGAAATGTTTGTTCCTACAATATGGATCTAGATATGTTTAATAGAGTCGTTCCTATTTTGAAAACTAGAGAATTAATAGATGAAAGAAGGTTTGATATGAGTAGATCTAATAAGAATAGTGAGAGATATGTTATACCTATGCATATAAAGAATGTTTGGACTAACAAATGGATGTGGGATCCTAGAAATAACTTGTTATAGGTTAGCTACCATTATCCTAACACGTAGTACAAAAGAGGTTGGGGATCATTTAAAAGAAAGAGAGGATTAACCCTCTGTTACAGTTGCAGAAGACTGGGACATCTGGCTAAGGAATGCTCTAGTGGAAGACCTAGTTGTCTTTGTTGTAAGGCTATGGACCATGAAGTATTGGATTGTCCTAGAATGATTTCTAATCTTGAAAGAATGAATCTGAATCAAGAAAAACCTAAGGCAGATCTAGAACTAGCAAAACCTTAGAAAGAATCCAAGCAAGCATTGCTACAAATGAAAGAAACCCTGAATGACCACCGACATGTCAGGTTATTAGAGATATTCAAGAAAAAGGAATGCATTGAAGAACGAATAGGAGACCTCGACATTGATTTTGTTCTAGATGAGGAAACACAGGTGAATATCATGACAGAGAGAACTTGGAAAGCTATATGAAGGCCTTCTATGATTCCTTCATTAGGAGGAATAGGATTATTCAGAGAAAAACTGGTAAACCTGTGTGGAAGGTTCGCTCAGATACCTATGACCATCAATGGAACTTCGAAAGAGGAAGATTTTGAGATTATTCAATTTATTGAGGACAATGCCCCATTTACCATGTTAATAAGAAAACCTTGGATTGACAAAACTCAGGCCAGATGAAAGGAATAAGAAGAAGTCTTGGAACAAAAGAAACACGAGTTAAAATATTTCATGACCAGAAAGATCGCACAATTGATTGAAGAACATGAGAAAAGATCAAATCTATTTGACACTAGAGACCCTGATGTTGAAGTTGCAAGAACACTAGAAGACCCACAGAAGACTGAAGTACTTACTCCAGGTAAAGAAGAGGTATTACCCTTGAAACCTAGGGAAGAATCTCAACAACGTGAAATGACTAAGACCATAGAAGATAAGAATTAGAATGGAAAAATACATACCGAGACGAAGCTCACTGGAAATAAGGCTATAAAGCTAAGTAAGAAGAGGGATAAGATTGAAAATTTATAGAAGATTCTAGAAGGAACTTCACAGAAAGAAAATTTGCAGAATTGGAGCTTCGTCGGGATATCAGAACAACAACACATGGTATCTCGCTAGGATGAAGAAATATAGCCATTGGGGTCGATATATCCATTCGAATCCTTCTCAAAATGGGAAGAAAATAAATAAAGGTTTGTCATCAGACCATTGGATCGCGCCATAACGACTCGAAATAGAGTTAATAGAGGCTCATAACCATTGCAAGTGAATCGTTGTCAAGTTGCCTACTTATCCTGTCACACCATGCCCGAAAAACACTTTTTCTAAACTAAGAATCTGAAGCCCGCAGACTAAGAAAATTGTATACAATGATCATTATGCTCTTGGTGTCTGTTCTAGAACAATGTTTGAGATAACCATGACCTCGATAAATTTTAATCCTGAGTGCGTATGTCCGACGAGCTCACCGTAATTGAAGAATCAGTAATGAAATTTATCCTTGAATTAATGATTGAAAGATTTATGTTGGAGAGAGGAGTATCAATAGGCGTACATGCATCGTTGACAAGAGGACTTCCAACCTCTCTGTCCACTGCTCGAGCTAGACCATCCCGACCAGTAGAAGAAAAGAGAACTAAGAATAGGGATGATCTCGCCAATGCTAATTTAGTTTTGAGTATACTACCCACCTATATACTGCCTCTGAGTGACGCAATAAATAGAGACAGTGTTCCTAGAGAGTTTGAGTATGCTTTGGTCACTACGTACCTCCTGAAAGGGATATGCGCAGTTCACGTTGACCAACATAAAATTACAGCGTTGAAGTTTAGTGACTTCAACCTCGGTGACAGGAAGGTCTACAACAGGCTCACCCCACATAAGTATTTGACAAGGACTAAAGGAAATAATTCAAATATTATCCCTCAATCATGGATGATGAACCTCTTGCAGTCAACACTGCTCAACGTCATGAAGATCCCGCACTTCGGAAGGCATCAATAAGTGAACGCATGCATCAAGATACTACTGTCCTGTTAGCATGGCGGATACTTTTTCTTGAACCACAACATCATAGTGGATTCGACGTTGATCAATTAGATCATAGGGTTAATCATGCAAGGCCCTGACCCACATGATTTTTACTTGGGAAAATATATGGATCACGCTCTTGCACAGAAGATAAAAGACACCTACGAAGATGTAGAGAAGGGAACACGAGGCTACAAGGTAGCCTCTATCCAGAGAAGTACAGTGCGCCTATCCTGTCAATTGATCATAGAAAAATTGGTATGAAATAATTGAACCACCCAAGTCATGGGGTTCGTATTCGACCTTGCAGGGAAGTGCGTAGAAGGAATTTAGATGAATTGGGCGCAGTACCTGGTAAACTAGTTGGATATGGACTGCAGGGAAGCACATGACCAAGGATATGAGTTCCACTTCAGCTGGCTTCTCATACTTATCACTTTGATCACATGGGAGATTTCAGACGGTGCGACCTTCCCGGACATAGAGCCATTTGAACCTCTGGCCATGAAGTTCAGTACACTATGGTACTCGAACGACATGAATAAACAGTGGCAGTCAAATGTTGTGTTCCACACATATTACAACCAGCTGAAGATATCTATCCATTTTGAGCCTTGTATAACCCCGAACACTCTCCACAGGTTCAGGCCCTTGATGAAATTTAGTGCAGACCGCAAATTTGTTTTACATCATGGAGCACGTAGATGAGCACAAACAACAGTTGCAATCATATTGCAAGCTGACAGAGGATGACTTGGAATAAATTACCAAGGAATGGTCGGTGGACCTCCTCATTCTAGTAGACCCTACGGCGATATTTGATATAGATAGTCCCAAAGAAATGCATGATACCCCTGGACCCAGTAAGACAAATAAGAATGAAGGAGCCCAATATGTAAACAGTACCTCTACGAAGCCTTCTTCTATCTCAGATGAGAAAGGAGGTGATCGCAGAGAGATAGAGGGTGCAGAAGTTGAGCAAAAGAAAGGCGAGGTTACATCACCTAGAGACAAGGAGGAACCCTCAAAGAAAAGGAATATTTTCCCACCGAAACCCTCATCCTGAAAGAAAATGAAAGCCACTAGGACCAAATTTGAGACCACCCTCACCTCAGACAACTTCAAATTCATTGTTGCATCATTGAACGATGCTTCACTGGAGATAACAGAGAAGAAATAAGATAAGCAAGAGGAGGTGTTCCATTGAATTAAGGACGAGCTCCAAGGAGTGCAGCAGGCATTACAGTCCAGCCGCATAGTTTCTATTGTGCCTATGTCAACAGGAACAACAGAACTAGGTGATGAGCCAGCTCAACTGCACCGCATCCCTGATACAGTTGAAGCTCACCTTCGACAAGCTCAGGAAGAGAGAACACAAACCACCCAAGCTCTAGCGCAAGTACATAAAGACTTTGAGGAGCAACATAGTGCTACTGTTAAGAACCAAATATCAATATAGCATAGAAAAACCTCAGAAAAAAGTATTCAACGCCTTGAAAAAGAGATAATTTCAGATAATAAGCCTCTTCGAGGGGGAAACCTCCTTTTACCCCACTTAAATGTTCAAGTACAAGATGATTCAAAATGAAAATGTCTCCTTGGTATATATAGGAGACTA
>ML783754.1:938574-951500 GCA_009831015.1 Picea engelmannii
TTTCCAACTCTATCAATATCGTCACATTTCCATAAAATTATTGAAAAATTTTCAGTTTAAATCCGCGTAAATACAATGAAAGTTCGCTCTTTGTACCTAATGAAGATTCTTTGAACCATCGTAAATACAATGAAAATTTGTTAACTGCACTAAATACGAATATGAAAGTTGGACTTTGATATGAGAGATGTTTTCTCTCTCCAACTCAGCGTTTGAAAAGACCTTCGAATTTGACAAAACGGCGATTGGTAGCCTTCAATTTTTGAAAAGATATGTTTATCACAATCACTTTGGAATAAATGGTAAAAGAAGAGGAACCACACGTTCAATGTGGAATAAAGGTGCAACTTGTTCCAAGGAGAGTTCGAACCTTACATAATGTAGTTTGCACACTAACATATTCACACCGTAGGAATTATTTTTTATGATTATATACAAGTAAAGTAATAAAATTTATATAATATTTTATGGGGAGCCATAAATATTAAAACAAAAAATAAAGTAATATATAAAATATGTATGTATATGAAATTATTGTATTAAAAAAATCAATTATATTTTAAAATGTGTAATGTTTATATTAATAATAATTATAATTTAATTTATATCAAATTAAATCATATGAAATTATATGAACTATTTATGAAATTATATCAACTATTTATAAAAGAGAAATATGAGGCAATTCGATTTGACACCATTTAATATAGTTAGAGTTGCATATTCAATTGTTTTTTGGATTTCTATATATATGTAACGATCCAAAATTAAAATTGATTTTATTTAAAACAATTAAAAAATAATAAGTATTTTTTTTGGTAAGCATATGAGGTAGAAATTCTATTAAGTTAGCAAAATATCATATAGACAAAAAGCCTTTGTTATTGGTCTGCCACTTGGGAAACCGGACCAATAACAAAGGTAGAGTTTCTCAGTCCAAACTATTTGATCAAAAATTTTAAACAAAATCTTAAGATCTAGAAAATCAACAAAAATCCTTCTTCGGATTTACTATTGCCCATTGATCTGACTCTTCTTTGATAATTTATGAAAAACATTGAAAACAAAAGAATCCTTAGTGAACTAGCGACATCAATATGAGGTAGAAATTCTATTAAGCTAGCAAAATATCATATAGACAAAAAGCCTTTGTTATTGGTCTGCCACTTGGGAAACCAGACCAATAACAAAGGTAGAGTTTCTCAGTCCAAACTATTTGATCAAAATTTTTAAACAAAAACTTAAGATCTAGAAAATCAACAAAAAATCCTTCTTCGGATTTACTATTGCCCATTGATCTGGCTCTTCTTTGATAATTCATGAAAAACATCGAAAACAAGAGAATCCTTAGTGAGCTAGCGACATCACCGACCAATCCTAAGTCTTCTCTGGGGTTGAATTTGATGTACTTCTCGAGGCTAAAGCTGTCACCACCGTACTCGACTGGGGAAAGTGAGCTAGAACTTCACGCATCATTAAGTGGAGACCGTTTAGCTACAACTGCATGGTATTCTAAGCATCCTCCCTGGTCTGAAGCATTTGGCCCAAGAGATTCTTGATGTGCCAATATAGCTCCATGGTGTTCCAGTACTTTGTGTCCCTTTCCCAAGTCGTCCCTACGTTTGAAACCCATCAAATTGTTGAGTCTCCCACTTCTTTTTCAATATTCATAGTTCTCTCTTGGTGAATGACTTCTTTCGCTTCTTCCAAGTGGTCTTGAAAACGAGGAGAGATGGAAGTATAGAAGGAGGTTACTGTGTCTAAGGCATCTCGTTGCATTCTTGAAGTCGACACTTCATAACCATGCTGATGGGATGAGGGCCTTGGAGATGATTGCCCACCTCGATGATAGCCTCTTGGGTAACCCTGTCTCAGAGCCATTACTGCCCAGATCCCCAAGCGAGGCCTATGTCTAATTTACATGGTCTGGGTGAGGGTCTCTACTGCCCCTTCTCACTGAATATCTCAGTAATTCTCCACTGCACTCCTCTAATGGCACTGCTTGTTAACTTTCCACCCTTCCAACGTAGCTATCAATTGTAATTCATTCCCTTCGCCATCGTTCTGAGAGTAATAGAACCCGTAAATAGGTGGCCTTTAATCACAATAAATTCTATTAAACATTGGGTCTACAATTGGAGCATTGGAACTCCTCCTTTGCATGTTGCTTGGGTACGATGGCATGTGATTGCACCTAGGCATACTCGTGTGGAACCTTGAGACGTGGGTTCATTCCCTCCTTCCTTGTAATCTCTCCTACTAACATTGTATTTACTTGCCACATATTTGAATGTCTGCTATCCTCGACATTAATACCTTCAACTTCTTCGAGGGATAGAACTATCTCAATCCCTTCCTCTGACTTGCCGCTTGGAGAGAGCATTATCTTGTTGTCAATCATACTTACTTCCTCATCTAGTTTGTGCCCCCGGTCTACCTGCCAACTAGGTCTATTATCAATTCTCTCTGGTATTGACAGCCTTTCAACCTCAGGGTGTGAATCCTTGTCGATTCCCTTCCCTGACACCCCATACGAGTGACGCCAAAATTCTTTGGCTATTGCTAGATAGTTGGTCACCATTCTATCCTTTTTTTTAGAGTCCCATACCTCCTCCCACTTGTTGCTAGTGAGATGGATCCCTTCATTTTCTAGCCAATTTGCTAGCTTGTTTGCTATCCTCCTCACATGGATTGGAATGATGGTTGGGATGTCTCTTATTAAGATTTCCACTCTTTCCAACGAAGCTTCGAGACACCAGATAGAAGTTATCTCCGGGATTGGATACCCTTGTTGAATCCTTTTGATCATGTTAACGATCAAAAGAGAATCACCCTCCACAGTAAATTTGTTGTAATCATTATGTCTTACTATAATGATCCCTTCTTCCAAAGCTAAGAGCTCTACTACATTATTACTTGTGTGGTTGAGCTTACCCACAAAAATTCTAATGATCTCTCTGAAATTATTACAGAAGGATCCTCCCAGGCCCACCTTTCTTGGGTTTCCTTTAGATGCCTTGTTTAAGTTTAGTTTAATAAACCCTTGGGGAGGGGGTGACCAACTTGAGGAGGCCGAGGATTTTGGAGGCACTAGGATATGAAAAATCTGAGCCATGGTGCTTGTCAAATCGAGATATTTGAGAATATTTCTCTCATACTAGTTCGTCTTCTAATCCTCATCTTACCAAGGTTGGGTAACTATTGTTTCATGTATAGATTTGATTATTTTGGTCCATGTCTCTCCTGGAAGCTGCGTCTCATTTTTGAATATTATCCTGTTACACTCTTTCCAGGTTTCCCATAACAGGAATCCTAGGATCAACTTCCAAAGGAGGTTTACTATAGGGTTATGAGTAATTGAGTTAGGTCATTCTTCTATGGAGGCATTGATAGAATGAATGTTGTGACCCATTCTTTGGAAGAGTGATTCACTCTGGTTCTAGAGGTATTCCTCAAAGAGGCAGGTATTGAAGAGATGATCGATAGACTCCTCCTGGGAGAGGCACAATGGGCATATTGAGGGACCTGTGAATCCTTGTTTGTGGAGGTTATCCAAAGTAACTGTTTTATTTTTAGCCAACAACCACAAGAAAATTGAAACTTTTAGCCATAATTTCTACTTCCATTTTTGCTACCAAATTTTCAATTTGGGGAGATTTTGGCAATCTACTGCTAGAATATATGCCTCCCTAACCACCCCCATTGAAGTTTGTCTTCCCCATTATTGATAGATATTTTCCTTCTATTTAATTCCTCCCAAAATTGAGTTATCATTTCTTGGTTCGGGGTGCCTTCCAATTCTTCTTTGGAAATCCAGCTGTGCCATTTATGATGGATGTCTTCTTGTACCCAATATTGAGTGACTCTCATTTTCCCTTGAATTTAAATTGCTTCCTTTATTCAAGAGAGTTGATATTGTTCCTCCCATTTTGACATATGTTTCCAATCATCTTCCCAGAAGAGAGCCTCTCGTCCATTCCTTATTTCCCCAAAACATTTTTTTTTTGGATTAGGGATCTATTTTTCCATGCCAAGTTCCATATATTAGAGCCACTTGGAGTCGTTCACATTCATATGAGTCTTTCTTATTGTTCTTCTCTAGCATATTTCCTCTTCCATATACACATCTACTAAGAGTGTTTCTTAGTTAGCCACCACCACCATAACTTCGCTCCAAGAAATTTACTCATTATTTATGGGTATTTGAGCCCCAAACTTGGGCTTGTAATCTAAAGTCCATGAAACTAAAGCCCATTTGTTTTCCTTGTACCCTCCCTAGAGAAAGTATCTTTGGATTTTCTTCACCTCTTTAAGAACAAACTTAGGTGTTGCTAGGACAAAAAAATAGTAGAGAAGGATGGTTTGAAGAAAAAATTTCACGAGGATCAATCTACCCACCAAGTTGAGGGATTTGAAGGCCAAGTTTTCTAGTTTTTTTGAAATTATGGAGATGAGGTCATCCCAAACTGCTTTTGTTAGGGAACTTTTGGCTAGAGGGACCCCTAAATATTTCTCTAGAAGAGTGTTGCAAGGGAAACCTAGCATCTCTACAAGATGAGCTTTGACTGCTGGCGGGATGTTGAAGAAAAAAACATGATATGTTCTTTGGTTAATCAACATTCCAGACGATTCTGAGAATTCCATAAGAACTTGTTTTATTTCAAGGTCTTATTTAATGGTAGGAGTGTCCATTAGCATTGTTTCGTCCACATATTTCTAATGGGTTGCATATTTTTCATTCCTATGGAGGTTGGGACCTTTCCATTTTCCTTGAGCCATTGTTGCTTGAATGGAATTCCCTAGTCATTTCTCCATAATAATAAAGAGGAAAGGGGAGAGGGGGTTGAATTGGAATATGCCCCAATAAGGGGATAAAGTTGTTGAAGGAGAGTTGTTCACCAAGATGGAGAAGAAAGCTGGTGAAATGAAAGACATAATCCACTTGATCTAGGAAGGGGACAATCGAAAGGACTAAAGGATACTAGAAATGTAGTCCCAAATAAGGTTGTCATAAGCTTTGGACAAATCCAGTTTAATAAGAAAGACATGATTGTGGGAAGATTTCAAAGAGTGGATGTGTTCCTATTCCAAAATGATGTTGTCCAAAATCTGATGGCTTTCCACAAAGCCTGGTTGTTCCTAGGATATGAAGAGAGGGAGGAGGGTCTTCATATAGTTGGCTATAACTTTATAAACGATGTTATAGATCACAGTAAACAAGGCTATAGGTATGAATTTTCTTGGGTATTGAACCTTATCCTCTTTGGGGATCGAGGTTAGAAAAGTTGAATTCAAGGCTAGAAGGACCTTGAGGAATTTTCCTGAGTCTTTGAAAACTTCCCATACCTCCTGTTTTATCATAGATCAACAAGCATGAAAATAGTCAATTGTAAAACCATCTAGGCTTGGAGATTTACCTTTGTTCATTTCCATGGTTTCCTGTTCCACTTCTTCCATAAATATTTCTCTCATCAGAGATTCATTATGTTCCTCGGTAACTAGTTGAGGTATGTATTTGGTAATCTTTTTTATTGTTGATTTCCTATCCTCTTAGGGTTCTTTTATCAGGGCACTATAATATTGAACTAAATTGGTTTCTATATCTTTTTGATTGCAGAGTTTGTTCCCTTAGGAATATGATCGATGTTATTCGATTTGAGTGTCGATGTTGGATAATGGAGTTGTGGAAGAATTGTGAATTCTTTTCCCCTGGTTTTAACCATTGAACTCTAGATTTCAGAGGCCAAAATTACTCCTCCCGATTCTCTCAGATAGTGATTTGAGATATTAAATTCATTTCCTCCTCTATTAGATCATCTGTGTGCCCATGAGTTATCATGTTTTGTTGAACTTCTTTCATTTTCTCCAATTGAAGGATTTTGGATGAAAATATGTTCTCAAATTATTCTTTGTTCTAGTTTTTAATCTATTGTTTTAGATTCTTCAAACATTTTTGCAGGTGATACATTGGTGAGCCCATTGAAATCGCTGATGCTTTCCACCAAATTTCAAATATATCCTTGAAGGACTGATAATTCAACCAAAATTGTTCAAACCATAACGGTTTGTTCTTGGGACTTTATTGGATGTCAATTGTTAAACCAATTGGCTAGTGATTAGATCCATGGAAAGGAAGGATAGAGGTCTCTATAGCATAATTGAGGTGTACTAGGGGCTTAGAAACCAATAAACGGTGAAGGAATTTTTTTTTTCTTAAGGCCTATCCTATGGTTGTTTTAGGTGAAAATCCCATTATTGGTTTACCAATATACCAGTCTTAGTTCATGTAGGATTTCCTTAAAGCGCTCTGAGTATTGATCCATCCTATTTACACCTGTTTGTTTCTCAGAGAGAGAAATGATTATTATATTGAAATCACCTCCCATAATCTATGGGGTTTGAGAGGTAAGAGGATTAAGGTTTTGGAGGGAAATTAGAAAAGATAACTTATCCTGAAGAAATTGAGGGCCATAGACATTGGTGACTATACCTATATTCTCAGAGCCAACTAGTTGGAAAGAAGCTGAGAGGGAGTGATAGGTATAAAATAAACTGATCCAGGTGGATATCGATGGCCACCCAACTTTTCCAACTGGCTCAAAACAATTTTATGACAATTTTGGCAATTTACTATTTTTAGCAGTTTTAACTTCTGGGGCCATTTGGAGGGCCTAAATGAAGGTTTTTCAGGATTGAGCTTCTCAATTATAGCCAAACGCATGATTGAACCCCCAAAATGAATCTCCTCGACAATACCTTTCCAATGGGCTATCACACGCCTAAAAGAAGATCTATGCAAAAGTTACGACCTCGGGAAGTTGATGTACTAACTTACCCAAACGGGGCCCACATGACTTTTGGCGCTTCATCTCCTAGGGTTAGGTTTTTGGATGTCTAGGGTTTTTGGCATTGTTTTTTATTGTAAAAAAGGCATTTAGAGCCTCATTGTAATCATTTTCTTGTGAATGAGCGCAACCACCACATCTCTTCTTAGAGTTAAGATGTCACCATTCCAACAAGCTAGTTTCCGCTGCATTTTATAGTTTCATCTTATTTCCTTATTGAATAGAAAACCAGTTTTACTGTATCTCTGTTATTTTGTGTTAAGCACCTGTTAATAACCTATAGTCATTTTGTTTTGATGATAAAATCTAGATCAGTGGTATCAGAGCGGTCTGCTCCTTGTCGTCTTAATGCATGTCCCCAACGAGGTCGAAGTACAAAGAGTTGGGTCTCGAGCTTGTTTCTCTTGAGGAAAAAAGCTCTTGCACACCCAAGTGACCTCTCATGGAAAGAGAAAATAAATATGATGGGACGTGAGATCCTTTCGAACTTTTGATTGCGGAATCCCTTACGCAACAAAGGAACGAGATGATGGATAGTTTCGCGCAAATCCTTCAGTGGATAAGAGTAGGCAACTCATCTTCTTCGAGCAGAGGCGCCACCCCCTTTAAGGTCCAAATAAACTTCGATATTCCTATATTTTAAGGTCAAATAGACATAGATGATGTAGATAAGTGGTTGAATCTACTAGAAGGGTATTGTTCTATCCATAACTTTTTGAATAGAGAAAATATTACTTTTGTGCTCCTCAAAGTCATTCCCCATGTCAAAGATTGGTGGGAAACTTTCTGTGAGAAAAAGGAAATAGAGGAACCCTCATTATTTATAGTCATGACCACCTGGGATTTCTTCAGGGATGCTACTAAGGAACAATACTGCCCTTCAGGAAGTTATGACGACTTGTATACCAAATGGACCACACTGTGGCAAGAAAGAGACCAAGCAATGTTATATTTCACGAATATCTTTCATAACTTGCACACCAAGTTGGGTATCAAAGATTCAGAGTGAAATCTGGTGCTCAAGTATTGTAGCGCTCTGCATAGATACATCCAAACCAAAATTTAATTTTTGGACATCTGATCCTTGGGTGCAGCCTACCGATATGCCGTCAAAATTGAGCAGAAGATAAAAAAAAAAGACGCGACAATTTGGGCCTGGCAACCCCTCACAAAAAAACCAAGAAAGGGAGGCCCCAACCCACAGAACAAAGGAAAGATAATGGATGGATAGCATCAAGACAACCATTCCAATCTGTAAGCAAAGAAGGACATCGAAAAGACAAAGAAAGATATCGGGAATTGGTGCGACTTCCATAAGAGCCCTTGGCATAACACTGCTGACTGCTGCTCAAAGCAGTCACTAGTGGCCAAAGCGAAAGCCTATGAATTAGATGTGGGTTTAGACTCTGAGCCAGAACCAGAAAGGGGAAGATGGATCATTGACGTCGAACCCAATGCCACCCTTGCTACCACCAAGCTCCAGCCTGGTTAACTAGATGAGCCAGAAGATGGAGAACGCCTCTTCCATCGTGGATAACAGTAGCCAGAAGAACCTCATCTTAGCAGAGGTTGTCAAGCGGCTGGCCCTACCAACAACACTAGACCCACAACCCTACACCATTGGATGGCTCTTCCAAGGAAGCAATATTTGCATCATCCAATAGTGTCGACTGTCATACGACATCAAGCCCTTCAAAGATGAGGTATTGTGTGATGTTGTTCCTCTCGAAGTTTGTGATGTTATTTTGGGCCAACCTTATTGATGGAAATGTCATGTTATATATGAGTCTAGGCCTCATAGTTTTATTATTACTTTGAATAGGAAATTGTACAGGATACTCGAGGTAGTCCCACCTAGTGTTATTTCCTTGATCTCTGCTAAGCAATGCAGGAAGGTCATATCTTAGACAGGGAAGTTTGTCTTCTTTGTGATTTTCTCTCAGAATAAGAGAAAAATCAGAGCCACATCCAGGGTCTCTGCAGTTGACCTCTCCACATAGTAGAAGCAAGTAGATAAGGTATTGGAAAAATACTCAGATATCGTTTCCTCACCCATTGGGGTACCTGTGCACTGGCAGGTCAAGAACCCCATCGATATGACCCCTGACACACTACTACCCAATGGTCTAGTCTATCGCCGCTCTTTCTTAGAGAATGAGGAGATAAAGTGATAGATCCAAGAACTTCTCCACAAGGGGAAAATCCATCCCATATCATCACCTCGTGGGATCCCAATCGTGCTGGTACAGAATAAATATGGAACCTGATGACTCTACATTGATTACCTGGCTCTGAATAAAATCACAGTCAAAAACTAGTACCCAATTCCCCAAATCGATGACCTCCTTGGTCAACTCATCGAGGAAAAATACTTTAGTAATATTGATATGAAGTATGGCTAACACCAGGTCCCGATAGAATAGATAGATGTATGGAAAAATTCCTTCAAGTCAAAGGAAGGAATTTTTGAATGGTTGGTCATGCCCTTTGGTTTGACAAATGCTCCAACCACTTTCATGAGGATGATGGATGATATCCTACGAGCATTCACCAATAATTTTGTAGTGGTGTATCTAGATGACATTCTCATTTACAACAAGACTTGGTCCGAACACTTACAACATATTCAACAGGTTATGCACACCCTGTGGAAACACAAGCTATATGCCAACTTGGAAAAATGATCCTTTGGCATGGAAAGGGTCCATTAAATTGGCTACATAATTGATCAACACATTATACATGTGGATCCATCCAAGATCCAATTCATCCATGATTGGCCAGCCCCAACCACTCTCACTGAGCTTTAGAGATTCTTAGACATTGCCAATTTCTACAATAGATTCATGTTGGGATTATCCCATATTGCATGGGCCCTTATCCAAATAACCAGGGGTGGTGGTAAGGAGAAATTTGTGTGGGTTCGGTCCCAACAACAAGCGTTTGACTATTTGAAGCAGTGCTTGTGCTCAACCCCATTACTTTCACTACCAGACCTGCAACATCCCTTTGAGATTGAGACAGATACTTCAGACTATGTGGTGGGATCTGTTCTCACTTAGCACAGCCACCCCATGGCCTATCATAGTGAGACACTATTAGATGTTTTTTGTAAGTACCTTACTTATGACAAAGAAATGTACTCCATTGTGAAAGCCTGTCGTCATGGGAGACATTACATTCTTGGGAAGGAGATAGTCATCCACACTGATCATAAGCCACTGCAGTTCATGCAGACACAAGGAGAATTGCAGAATGATCACCATCATAAGTGGTCCACATACTTGCAACAATTCCACCTCAACATCAAGTATAAAACATGAAGCAATAATAGCGTCACTAATTTCCTCAGTAGACCGCTAGTCACAACACTCACCACAGTGCTAGACTCCTATGGATATGAGACCTCTGGATGGCCCCAACTCTATGCGACAGACTTGAACTTTGCCACCACCTACCAAATGTTGGGTGCAAATGTAGTTGTCGATAATTTCCATCTTTAGGATGGGTTGTTGTGTCGTCTGGGCCATATCTGTGTTCCATCGAGCGAGCGAGCGAAGTTGATTTGGGAAGCCCACTACAGTCTAGTGGCAGGACACTTCGACATCTAAAATATAGTGGCGATGCTACAAAAACATTTCTACTATCCAAAACTTCAATAGGAGGTAAGCAAGTACATAAGGTCCTGTACTGCCTGTGCTATTGAAAAATCAACCACTAAGAAACATGGCCTATACACCCCTCTTCCTACTCCTGACAGGGCATGGGAATCCATATCAATGGACTACATGTCAGGCCTCCCATCCACCAAGTGGGGAAATGACTGTGTTTTTTTGGTTGTTGATTGCTTTTCTAAGATGGCAAATCTAGTTGCTTGTAAGAAGAACATCACACCAGAGGCCACTACCAAGCTCTTCTTTGAACGAGTCTGGGTACATTTTGGAATCCCACAAACCATTGTCTCAGATCAGGATAGTCGATTTCTTATCACATTCTAGTCGAGCCTCTAGTCAGTGTTGGACACCAAGCTCACCAAATCCACGACCTTCCACTCCCAGACATATGTCCAAACCAAAGTCGTGAATCAAATTATTGTGCATATCCTTCGCATGTATAATTCAAAGAACCCTCTCACATGGGATGAGAGCCTTCCCTATGCCCAACATAGCTACAACTAAGCCCTGCATAGCTCAACCGGCCACAACCCCTTTCAGGTGGGTTTGGGATTCCAACCATTGGGTCCCATAGATGTTGCACTTCCCCTTGCGGTCACCTAGACCAAATCATCTCCTGCTTCAAATGAAGCTGACAAAGGTACCCGGTTCATTGAGAGGATATATAAAATCTTCCAACAAGTTAAGGATATCCTACAGAAGTCCAATGACAAGTACAAGCATAGCCATGATCAACATCAGGTGCCACATAAGTTTCAGGTGGGCGATAAAGTTTGGTTGCACTTGCAGAAAGATCACCTTATAGGAACCCATCGGAAGCTTCTCCCACTTTGTTATGGGCCATACACCATCACCAAGTTTGTGGGAGATAATTCTTTTAAGATCAACACTCCTCCTTTCCTTGGCTTGCACCTAGTGTTTAAAGAAGATCTCCTTCGCCCTTATTTCCCACCATTATTGGACACCTCAGATGTAGCAGAGTAGATGAAACCAATAGAGCTCAACCATGACTACATACAATAGGCATGCAATGATCATATTGTGTACACACAGATCAAAGGAACTCGATAGCAAAGGATCTTGTTTTATTGAGTCGTCAAAGCAGGGCAACTCCTGCACCAAGGCAAGTGGCTCACTTGGGGAAAATTCAACAGAAATTTCTTCATCTGATGGGGGAAATCAATGCAATGGAGAACATTTCTTCATAAGGAGGGAGGATTGATCCAAGTGGACACTGGTGTCCACCCACCTTTTCCAATTGGCTAAAAACAATTTTCTTACAATTTTGGCAATTTACTATTTTTAGCAGTTTTAACTTCCGGGGCCATTTTGAGGGCCTAAATGAAGGTTTTCGGGATTGAGCTTATAAATTATATTTAAAGGCATGATTTATACCCCAAAATGAATATCCTCGATGATACCTTTCCAATGGGCTATCACACGCCTAAAATGGATATCGTATGCAAAAGTTACGACCCCGAGAAGTTGATGTACTAACTTACCCAAACGGGGCCCACATGACTTTTGGCGCTTCATCTCCTAGGGTTAGGTTTTTGGATGTATAGGATTTTTAGAATTATTTTTTATTGTAAAAAATGCCTTTATAGCCTCATTTTAATCATGTTCTTTTGAATGAGCATAACTGTCACATCTCTTCTCAGAGATAATCCGCCACCATTCCAACAAGCTTGTTTTCGCTGCATTTTATAGTTTGAGGTTATTTCCTTATTGAATAGAAAACTAGTTTTATTGTATCTCTGTTATTTTGTGTTAAGAACCTGTTAATAATATTTGGTCATTTCATTCTGCTCATAAAATCCGGATCAGTGGTATCAGAGCGGTCTTCTCCTTTTCATCTTAATACATGTCCCCAACGAGGTCGGAGTACAAAGAGTTGGGTCTCGAGCTTGTTTCTCTTGAGGAAAAAATATCTCGCACACCCAAGCGACCTCTCATGGCTTGATAAAATAAATATGATGGGACAATATATCCTTTCAAACTGTTGATTGAGGAATCCTTCACGCAATAAAAGAACGAGATGATGGATAGTTTCGCGCAAATCATTCGGTGGCTACCAATAGGTGATGCATCATCTTCGAGTGGAGGCCTCACTGTTTGCACTCTTTTCGTCGATGTGTGAGAAAAAAGTGAGTGCTTACATGCCTAGTTGGGCTCTGCTAGTCATGACAGCTGTATGTAAAGAGGTTAGAAAGAAAACAATAGAGCTATTAACAAGAATTAAACAAAAACTAAAAGAAAACATGAGCATAATGACAAGAATGAAAAAACGAAAGAAAATGGACCAATATCACCAATATATAGCTTGATCTGATTGATGAAATCCAAAGATACACAATGGAGAAAGAGGACTTGGGTCCCTTCCCTCTCCAATGGAAGGCTCTTGAGG
>ML783754.1:963034-999357 GCA_009831015.1 Picea engelmannii
GAAAATTTTAAATCAAATGCGCGTGTCTCTGTGTGGACAGATGCACACTTATGCGCGCCTGTGGGGTATCGTACCCGCGCGCCTGTGTCAAAGAGTTCGGGAAAAAATTCCGGATCGATTTCTCCCCAATCTTTGATGAATTTTCTGTTATGCAGGTCGACTGAGGCCGGTTTCTGAACCTACAAGTGAATTAAATCAACAGGAAAGCAAATGAAGCCCAATTGAGGGAGGAAATTATACCTTCTCCCCAGTATGGTCGCCAATCTGTTTGCACTCTTTTAGTCGATGTGTGAGCAAAAAGTGAGTGCTTACATGCCTAGTTGGGCTCTGCTAGTCATGACAGCTGTATGTAAAGAGGTTAGAAAGAAAACAATAGAGCTATTAACAAGAATTAAACAAAAACTAAAAGAAAACATGAGCATAATGACAAGAATGAAAAAACGAAAGAAAATGGACCAATATCACCAATATATAGCTTGATCTGATTGATGAAATCCAAAGATACACAATGGAGAAAGAGGACTTGGGTCCCTTCCCTCTCCAATGGAAGGCTCTTGAGGCCCTCAACTGATTGCTCTCCTTATGATGAAGGTGAAAATGTGAATGAAAGAACTCCTAAGATTTTCCACTCTAGTGAGAGATGGAAATCTTATGAAATGGTGTTGATTATGTTAATTACCAAAGAATGAGTCTCTAGTAATCTCAACAGCATAACAATACAAAGAATTCCTTGAAGAAATGATGGTCATTCATGGCCTTTTATAGCCAAGCTTTGAGCTATTATGCAACCCCTTTTGAATGTGAAAAGAGGCCCTTTAGGGCACATTTAGGTCTTTGACCAGCCTCCCCACGCAGATTGAGCTCGGATTTGATGTCAGATCGACTTGGGAGCCGATCCATTAGTGGTTGGGAGGTCGACCAGCTTCATAAATGCGCCGTTTGGCAGGCGCGCGGGTTTTTCACCCCACAGCCGCGCATATGCGCCCTGTGTACGAAGGTATGGCGCGCATGCGCTTGTTTTCCATGGGCGCAATGCGCTTTTGAATTTTTTAGCCAATTTTGTATAGTTTTGGCCCTTTTGTTGTGCTGTGGATTTAATCCTTGTGCCATGAATGCCTGTTTTTCTGTGCTGATGATGCGGAGTTCTTGTCGTCCTGTGCGGACGAAATTTCAGTGATAACACTCACCCCCTTCAAGGTACAAATAAAATTCGATATTGCTATATTTGAAGGTCATATAAATGCAGATGTTGTAGAAAAGTGGTTGAATCTACTAGAAGTGTATTTTTCTGTCCATAACTTTTTCAATAGAGAAAAGATTACTTTTGTGCTCCTCAATTCCATTCCCCATGTCAAATATTGGTGGGAAGCTTTCTGTGAGCAAAAGGAAACAGAGGAACCCTCATTATTTACAGTCATGACCACCTGGGATTCCTTCATAGATTTTATTAAGGAACAATACTACCCTGTCGGAAGTTATGACAACTTGTATACCAAATGGACCACACTGCGGCAAGAAAGAGACCAAGTAGTGCTAGATTTCACGAATATCTTTCATACCTTGCACACCAATATGGGTATCAAAGATTCAAAGAAACATCTAGTGCTCAATTATCACGGTGCTCTCCATAGATACATCCAGACCGAAATGGAATTTTTGGACATCTCATGCTTGGGCGGGACCTACCGATATGTCGTCAAAATCGAGCAGAAGCTCAAACAAAAGATGCGACAAATTGGGCCTGGGAACCCATCACAACCAAATCCAAGAAATGGCAGCCCCAACCCACAGAACAAAGGAAAAAGAAAAGATGGACAATATCAGGACAACCACTCGAATCTGCAAGAAAATAAAGACATCAGAAAGACAAAAATAGATATCGAGAAGTGGTGCCAATTCCATAAGATCCCTTGGCATAACATTGATGACTGCCACTCAAAGCAGTCACTGGTGGTTGAAGTGAAAGCCCCTAAATCAAATGCGGGTTTAGAATCTGAGACAAAACTAGAAAGGGGAAGACAAATCATTGATGCGGAACCCAGTGCCACCATTTCTACCACCAAGCTCCATCCTGGTGAACCAGACGAGGTGGAAGAAGGAGAACGCCTCTTCCATTCACAGATGTCGGTAAAAGACACCCTCTTGCACTTCATCATGGATAGCAGTAGCCAGAAGAAACTCATCTTAGAAGAGGTCATCAAGCAACTAGCCGCTGACAACACCACACCCACAACCCTACACCATTGGACGGCTCTACCAAGGAAGCGATCTATGCATCAACCAACAATGTCGACTGTCGTACGACATCAAGCCCTTCAAAGATGAGGTATTGTGTGATTTTTATCCTCTTGAAGTTTGTGATGTTATTTTGGACCAAAATTATATATGGAAACGCCATACTATATATGAGTCTAGGCCTCATAGTGTTATTATTACTTTGAACAAGAAATTGTACAGGATACCGGAGGTAGTCCCACTTAGTGCTATTTCCTTGAGCTCTACAAAGCAATGTAGGAAGGTCATTTCTCAGATGGGGAAGTTTGTCTTCTTCTTGATTCGCTCTCAAAATAATTGAAAGATCACAGCCACATCCAGGGTCTCTTAGGCCAACCTCTCCATACAACAGAAGCAAGTAGATAAGGTCATGGAAGAATACTCATATATTTTCTCCTCACCTACTGAGGTAACTTTGCAATGCTAGGTCAAGCACCCCATCGATCTGACCCCTGGCGGAGTGCTACCCAATGGGACAGTCTATGTCTGATCTCTATTAGAGAATGAGGAGATCAAGCGACATATCCAAGAACTGCTCCACAAGGGGCACATCCATCCCAGTTCATCACCTTGTGGGAGCCCAATCATACTGGTACAGAAGAAATATGGAGCCTTCCAAATCTACATTGATTACCAGGCTCTGAATAAAATCACATTCATAAACTGGTACTCAATTCCTTGAATCGAGGACCTCCTTGATCAACTCGCGGGGGAAAAATACTTTAGTAAGATTGATTTAAATTCTGGCTAGCACCAGGTCCCGATAGAATAGACAGATGTATGGAAAACCACCTTCAAGTCAAAGGAAGGACTTTTTGAATGGTTGGTCATGCCCTTTGGTTTGAAAAATGCTCCAGCCACTTTCATGAGGGTGATCGATGATATATTGTGACCATTCACCAATACTTTCGTAGTGGTGTATCTGGATGACATTCTCATTTACAGGAAGACTTGGGCCGAACACTTGCAACATATTCAACAACTTTTGCACACCCTGCGATAGAACAAGCTATATGCCAACTTGGAAAAATTCTCCTTCGCATGGACAGGGTCCATTACTTGGGCTACATAATTGATCAACATTGCGTACATGTGGATCCAACCAAGATCCAAGTCATCTGTGACTAGCCAACCCAAACCACACTCACTGAGCTTCAAAGCTTCTTAGGCCTTTCCAATTTCTACCACAGATTCATGTTGGGATTCTCCCATATTGCATGGGCCCTTAGCCAAATAACTAGGGGTGGTGGTAAGGAGAAATTTGCATGGGGCCAGTCCCAACAACAATCGTTCGACGATTTGAAGTAGTTCTTGTTCTCAGCTCCAATAGTTTCACTACCAGACCCACAACAACCCTTTGAGATCAGGAAATATGCTTCAGACTATGCGGTGGGAACCGTTCTCACTCAACACAACCACCCCCTAGCCTATCATAGTAAGAAACTATCAGATGTTGTTTGTAATTACCCTAATTACAACAAAGAAATTTACTCCATTGTGAAATCCTATTTCCAGTGGAGACATTACATTCTTGGGAAGGAGATAATCATCCACATTGTTCATAAGCCACTGTAGTTCATGCAGACACAAGGAAAATTGCAGAATGATTGCCATCAAAAGTGTTCCACATAATTGCAACAATTCCACCTCAACATCAAGTATAAATCAAGAAGCACCAATCACGTCGATGATTTCCTCAGAAGACTGCCAGTCGCGGCACTCACCACAGTGCTAGACACCTGAGGCCATGAGACCTCTATATGCCCCCAACTCTATGAGAGAGACTCAAAATTTTCCACCACCTACCAAATGTTGGGTGAAAATGAAGTTATCGATAATTTCCATCTTCAGGATGGATTTTTGTGTCGTCTGGTCCATAGCTATGTTCCATCAATAAAGAGAGAGAAGTGGATATGGGAAGCCCACTACAGTTGGGTGGAAGGACACTTCATCTTCGAAAAGGCAGTGGTGATTCTACATAAACATTTCTATTGGCCAAAACTTAGACAGGAGGTCAACAATTATATCAGGTCCTGCATTGCCTATGTTATTGCCAAACCAACCACTAAGGAACAACGCTTGTACACCCCTCTTCCTACTCCTGATAGGACATGGGATCCATCTCAATGGACTACATGTCGGGAATCCCATCCACCAAGCAGATAAATGACTGTGTTTTTGTGGTTGTTGATCGTTTTTCCAAGATGGTGATTCTGGTTGCCTGCAAGAAGAACATCAAACCAGAGGCCATTTCCAAACTCTTCTTTGAATGAGTCTGGGTACATTTTGGAATCCCACAAACCATTTTCATAGATTGGGATAGTCAATTTCTCAACACATTCTGGTCGAGCCTCTGGTCACTGGTGGACGCCAAGCTCACCAAATCCATGACCTTGCACCCCCAGATAGATCACCAAACTAAGGTCGTTAATCGAATGATTGTGCATATCCTTCACATTTATAATTCAAATCACCCTCGCACATGGGATGAGAGCCTTCCCTATGTCCAACATAGCTACAACCGAGCCCTGCATAGCTCAATCAATCACAACCCTTTTTAGGTGGGGTTGGGATTCAATCCATTAGGTCCCATAGATGTTGCACTTCCCCTTGTGGTCACCTCGACTGACTCATCTCCTACTCCAACTGAAGTTGAAAAATCCACCCAATTCATTGAGCAGATCCAACACATCCACCAACAGTTTCAGGATATCCTACATAAGTCGAATGACAAGTACAACTAGCGCCTTGATCAACATAGGGTGCCACATAAGTTTCAGGTGGGTGACAAAGTTTGGTTGCACTTACAGAAAAAATGCCTTACAATACCCCATCGAAAGCTTCACCCACTCCATTATGGGCCATACACCATCACCAAGGTCATGGGAGATAATTCTTTTGAGCTCAACATTCCTCCTTTCCTTGGCCTGCACCTAGTGTTCAACATGGATCTCCTTCACCCTTATTTCCCACCATTATTGGATACCTCAGACATAACAGAGAAGATGACACCAACAAGTTTCAACCTAGACTGCATACAACAAGCATCGAACGATCATATTTTGGACACGCAAATCAATGGAACTCAACAAAAAAGGATCCAGCTTTATCGAGTCGTCAAAGCAGGGCAACTCTTGAACCAAGGCAAGTGGCTCACCTAAGGCCAAATTCAGCAGAAATTTCCTCATCTAATGGGGGAAATCAACGCAATGGATACCATTTCTTCCTAAGGAGGGAGGATTGATCCAAGTGGATATCGTTGGCCACCCACCTTTTCCAACTGACTCAAAATAGTTTTCTGACAATTTTGGCAATTTACTATTTTTAGTAGTTTTAACTTGTGGGGCCATTTTGAGGGCCTAAATGAAGGTTTTTCAGGATAAGGCTTCTTAATGATAGACAAAGGAATCAGTGATCCCCCAAAAATAATCTCCTCGACAATACCTTTCCAATGGGCCATCACACACCTAAAACGGAGTTCGTATGCAAAAGTTACGACCTCAGAAAGTTGATGTACTAACTTACCCAAATGAGGCCCACATGACTTTTGGCGCTTCATCTCCTAGGGTTAGGTTTTTGGATGTCTAGGGTTTTTGGAATTCTTGTTTATTGTAAAAAATTCCTTCAAAGCCTCATTGTAATCATCTTCTTGTGAATGAGTGAAATTGTCACATCTCTTCTCAGAGATAAGATGGCACCATTCCAGTAAGCTTGTTTCCGCTACATTTTATAGTTTCAATTTATTTCCTTATTGAATAGAAAACTAGTTTTACTGTATCTCTGTTATTTTGTGTTAAGCACCTGTTAATAATCTGTAGTCATTTCATTCTGCTCATAAAATCCATATTATAAATGGTTAAGGATGATACCTGATGGATTCTAGAGGACATCCAATCCTCCAGAGGATCCCATTGCATCAATAGATATCGATTGGCTTCCCCGCCAACATTTAGAAAATATCTTTTCAATCATTTTAGACATGCACTTAGTTTCTTGAAACATCAATATGGATGTTTTTTATTCAAATATCAGAGTTTTCTTGGGCTATTAAGGCCTCTTATGTTCTATGAAATTACTTTCATTGAGATTGGTGGGGGTGAGACGAGAATTTTTCTGCCATACTTTTGATTCTTCTCGAATTGACTAGGAGTTCTCCTAACTCTTGAAGAAGTTGCTTATTAGAGGGTTGACCTCTCTTTTTATATTCTTTGGTTAATTTAGTTGATTCTTTAGCTGATAATTTTTTTATTCCTAGAGTAGATGTTGTAGTATGCTTACCTTTCTGAGTAGTTGCTTCTTTCTCCTTATGTTTTGATTTGAAGAGAGTTGATTTCATGATATGGATTTGATTCTCAGGGATTGAGTGAACTTCTTTCTATGCACAGGAAGTAGCTATGCTCTGTAAGTCTAGTCCCTCTAATTCCATTTCTTTTGTATCTTCTTGATCTATTTTTATTTCTTCTAAATTTATAATTTCTTCATCCTGATCTTTGATTGTAAGGTTTACTTGTTGTGGATCTAATTCTATGTTCACCGGTGCCTTGTATTAGGGCTATATGGGTTGGATATATTTTTTCTCCAACTGGGTTTGTTGCTCCTCTAACTAGGTATCAATTTGTTGTTCTTCAATTGTTTCTAGTTTCTCGAAACTATTACTCGTTCTTGGGCCCTTGGGATTGGGATGCGGTGTTGTATTTCTAAGGATATTTCTCTTCATCAATACCTTCTCAAATCGTTTTGGATCCTTTTCTTGTTGATTTTTTGGGTTGATCCGACTTCTTATTTAGGGGACATCCCTAAACAGATGGCCATGGGCATGAAATTTCCAGCATCAGAAATGGATGTGTTTGTAATCAATTGTTTGTATCCATTATGTATCCCTATATCTCAAGCTGATTGAGGTTGGTAATGCCTTATACATGACAAGGTACACACAAATCCTAGAATATGATGTATACCTTCCTTGGTGTGTAGTGTCAACCATTAAGACATAGGAACCCAACTTATTTCCAATACCTTGTAAGATATTTGGATGACAGTATTTTGATGGGATTAAATATAGAAGAATCCATATCGATGCTTCTGTGAAGTCTTCTTTCTCAGGGATGAAGTTCTCTTTTCAGATGCGCAAATATAATCTCACTGAGTTGAAAAAATATGGGCCATTTTGGAATATCCTTTTATGATCTTTGGTCAGATTAAAAATAGTAGTAAAGAATCCATTGGATCCCAAATTTAGATCCACATCTCCTTTGGGCTTCCATCGGGTTTTAATCCACCATAGGAGGTCCTTTTATGAAGGCCATAATCTTATGAATTTTTAGATCATGGTGTGATCTTGCATGTATTGGATATGTTGTGCCATCACTGGGAGCTAGATATCATACTGAGGAATTTTCATTGTTTGGAGGATGCATGTAGTGGAATGAAGTTACATTGTATTCTTTTGGTTTTGATCCTACTGGATCACCACTTTGGGAGAAGGTGGCAGATCAATATTTATTTCTTCTTCCATGGGGATAGGGGTTTCAGAAGGAGATGTTGCTAGCAACAAAGTCGGGCCAGATATCAATTTCTAGGGGACATAGGACAGGTGGGAATGTGGTCAGTTGTTTCCATCCAACACATTCTAATAGGATAGGGATATGCCACCCCCGATGGTGGCTACCATTGAAGGGGGCATAGGGTAGTTTAGAGATCACATGTTGTAGGTTGCAGAGCCGAGAGCTTGAATAAAACAAAATCAAATGTTCAAAAATAACAACCATTATAAATGAGATGTTTAACATATAGTTTAATATGAATATAAAGGTAATCACCATCATCTCCAACTAAATAATACATAAAATATATGATATTATTATAACACCTTATAATAAAATCATGATTTTTTTAATGATTAAATTTAATAATTTACTTTCACATATTTTAAGAAACATTCTATTAAAGTATTAAATATAATATATCAAACATAATAAAAACAAGGGGAGTTGCAGAGAAACAAGTCCCTATTGAGAAAGTAGAGGATCTTGATTGAGATGCAATGTGTTATCGAGTAGCTTGATTGAGAAATGTGTTATCCACTTCTATATTAGCTTGATTGAGCATATTCGCACCATGTGTTATCCGTTGGCTTGCTATATATTTTTATATAGTTATAGAATTATACTTAACTGAAAGTAGTCGGGGTGTAGTTTTGTTTATGATCCAAGGATGCAATTGTTGAACCCCCTATGAATTAGTTCCAAGAAAGCATTTGTTCACGTCAGGAATAGAAGTTCTTGTAGTTTTAGTAGTTTCTTGTAGTTTATTTTTATTTTTATTTTCATCGAGATTGGGTTGGTGTTCAATCTACCATACTGTATCGAAAATAATGCATTTCATTCCTAGTTATATTCCCAAGATAAAATAAAGGAATGAAGGGGCTCTCCTGACAATGAAGGGGGAGGAACGAAGGGAAGAATCAATGAGGAATAACCTCCAATCACGAAATATCTTCATTTGTAAAGATAAAGTCCCATTTATTTGATAATCAAATTGGATTATGGAATTATCTTCCAGAGAAACATAACTCATGACTGTATTAGAAAGTAGAATTACCAACTTTTACATGAATTTTCAAGTGGAGATCATATGAATTGTTAAAATGAAAAAGCAATTTTCTTTCTTTTGGGCGCTTCTATTAGTATTAGGTGTCGTAGATATTTTCATAGAAATACAAGTATCACCCACTTCCTACAATCTGTCCTAAACACATAGAAAATTCTCGGCATCAAGAGATATTTGAGATTCCGTAAGTAACTTAGTGAGTGCTTTCTATGGCTTGGAAGAATAAAATGAAATACAAACAACCGCATCTTTCCTTAACTATCTACTCAAGATCACTAATCTAGAGGCATGGTAAGAGAAATTAGTGTGCTTAATCATTAAGGAGAAAGACAAAAAAGACTAGTATGTTGTTTAACTAGTAATGGCATACTCTGACACGATAAGCTCAGTGATCTCATGTATAAGGGTATACAAAAAGGCTCCAAATTTTTAGAGAGAGGGCTCTTCTTTTCTAGAGTTAGTATTTCCACCCATCTAGAGTTAGAGAAAATATAAGATCTTGCGGCTATGGGGAGCTTGTAAAGATATGAAGGTTCGGCGTGGAAAAACAAGCCCACACTTGAAAACCTTTTCCAACATTATATGCCAAATGAAATATCAACAAAATTAAAACACTTGTTAATAATGTAATATAATATTACTATACTTGGTTCACACAACTTTAGGATAAACAATTGTTAATAAAGTAATATAATATTACTATACTTGGTTCACACATCACCAGGCCTTGGCCTATCAGCTATATCTCAAGTGCCTACCTGTATGTTGAGCACTATTTCAGATTTAATAGGGAATTATGACGGGAAGAGGAGAATTTAGAGCGAGCGATGGTCCAAGCCTGACAATCCTGGGCTTCCTTAAGTCTCTCTTTGATCATAAGAATTTGTTTCTCCATTTCTTGAAGTAATACATGACCCAACATAACCCCGAGGAATATGTGGAAATTATTCTCTTGGGGCTCTTGGCCTCAACTAGCAGCGACAATGTTGCCATACATCAAAGAATGTGCATCTTTTTGTTGGAAATAAATTGCAATTTCAACGGTGAAGTAAGATACCACTAGAAATATAGCTATTTAATATATATATTTCTTTAGATTAGAACAATGTTTACTCAGTCGAGGTAGTTAGGTAGGTAATATGAAGTGTAATGGGTTTGAAGACCGCAGGGTAACCTGGCCATTCTCAGTGATAAAATATTAGGGGACACCCACAAATAATATGTTTTATCATGAACTCCATGCTTGTGGTCTGGTCGAGTGTTTATGTGTAAGGATTTGGGACTCTCCAGGTGTGAGCAGTAAGATGGAGAGTGGTAAAGAAGGGTAGAAGAGCCATTGACCACACAAAAATTGAAAACCCTCCTCCAGTCATAGAAAAAAACGTAATGGTAAAGCCTCCTCCGGTCATAGAAAATAAGTGTTTATGTTCTTGCCTACTATGGCATGTGCATGAATAAACTAAAGAACACCTTCTCCTCCACATCTCATGCACACCACACCAGGGAAATACCGGTAATATTTTCTATAGTAAGGGGTCCTAATAAGGGAACAAAGAGATTTACTGCTATTGTAATGGTAACCTGGACGACTATCACCTTTTGCACCTTAGCTTCCACAACATAGTTTAAGTTTCCCATAGAATTGGTTATGACAAAATTAGACTCTTGTATTGAGAGAATTTGGTTTGACAGTCCCCCGATACCAGGTAGTGCAAGCTTTACTTGTTATTGTTTTTTTTTTCTGTTTTTTTTTTATAGATATATACTCACAAAGTTCAAAAGGTAAGAATGAATACATGCTTAACATATCATACCAATGCCAAATAAGAGAATTAGGCAATATAATTACATGAATAAGTGTAAATGTAAGGCAAAACCCAGAATGACTGCTAATATTTCACTCGTTTTAGTGGTCTTTGTATTGGACCCAACTCTCAGTAATGCTCGCAGCAAAGGCATATAACTGTGGATTATTGACAGAGGTGAAGAGGGAACCGGTCGTGAATGGGATTCTTGTGGTCGGGAATGGGGTGATTTCTTTCTAGGTACAATGAATTTTATAAAAATTGTCATTTGCATAAAAATCATTGTATAAAATCCACCAATTCCTTTGGATTTTTAAGGAGTAATTCATTTTCAGGTAGCATATGTCATCATCGTCAAGAAATTGAAAGAAAAAATGAGAAAAACATTTGTGATATTAGATTCAATTTATTATATACGAAAACCATACAAAGAAAATGAGGATTTGGATACCTTGGTTTTGGCTGTATAATAACCCCTTGCTAGAATTCGAGACGACGTCGTCTCCTCTTTTGTAATGTACATACACAGCTCTTGCTGAGGAATGAATGTTTCAAGCATAACACAAAAAGATTTGCTAAAGGATATTACCTTTGACTCCACTTTTCCACATGATATTGATGTAAGTGAGGCTCGACACAATGTAAACATAATTTAAGATTGTAACGACTTCCTTTCTTGACAATAAAGGAGGAAACCTTTGATTTAGAAGAGAACAAAATTGGGAGAATTAGGACGACCCATTATTGGGATAGGATTGATAGGCTCAGGATCTTTGCATCCGACTCTAGGCATTTTATAAATTGCACAGACATCAGTTATGGAAAAAAAGGCCTTTTGAGGTATGCATAGAAAGGCCTTCTAATAATTTTTTGTGCAATAATTTTTTGTGCACTAGTTAAATGAAGTGAAATTTTTTTTGTGCACTAGTGAATTTTTTTATCCAGAATTAGGAAATTTTTAAGTCAGGCCTAGTTAAAGAGGTCAAGGAGCCACACCTAGTTGAAAAGGTCAAGGGGCCACACCTAGTTAAAAAGGTCGAGGAGTGAGGCCTATGAAAGAATGTTGAGGAGTGAGGCCTTAAACAAAAGTGGAGGAGGAAGGAAATAGAGAAGTGGAAGATGAAGGAAATAAAGGGTTAGATATTAACACGAAGCAAGGCTTTGAACAAAAGGAAGCAAGAAATAGAGACACGATTCAACAATGATGTTGTGTGTGTAATAAAATGCCTCCTATAAACATTGGAGTCAATAAACAAGTCAATAATAAGTCAATAAACATGCGAGGAAGCCTAACATTAAATGTTAGGAACTAATGTTAGACATCAGGTCTAGCATTAATACCTAAAGTCCAAAATTCCCAGAAACTTCTCTCAAAACTATGAAGCTTGTCCTAAGTTGGCCTCGATATGAGGCCAAATAAGGCCTCAAACTAAAAAGTTACCATAAAAAATCAAATTTGAGTTTAAAAATTGCATGGATTCATAAAAACTTTGGTTAAAATGTTTTTTTGCATTGATTTACATGAAAAAATTGGAAAACCAATTACTAAGAGGACCCGGCTCGAAGGGCAGGTACTAATAAAAGACTAAATTTTTTTCTCTTACTTTATTTTAATATGATAATGAAGATAACAATGTTCACCGTTTAAAAGTAAGATCAATAAACTTATCAAATAAGTAAAAGAATAAGTGAAGGGAATTATAGTAAATATTGTTCTAAATTCTCTTTTTAATAATTGAATATGGTGGAAATGAAAATACCAAAATCATTATGGTTTTTCTAAGGAAGGAGTTTCTAACAGATTGTTAAATTAAAAAGTTGGGTAAATTTGTCTATTTTTTTAAAAGGAAAACCTTGTAAGTGTCATGTTTTCTATAAGAAAAAAAGTTTTGTTAAGATAGCAACAACCCCTCATACTATTTTTAACTCCACCATCTGATGGAATCTAAAGCATGTAGACCTTCATGAACTTTACTTTATCTTCCTTATCTTTGAATATTTTGGTTTTGAAGTTTTTCCTAGTTCATTTCCCTTTGAAACTCACTAGGATAATCAAAGTCTTTCTTCCATCTTTTCCTTGGCCTCTCAGCAAGTTGTTTTGAACTTAGAAATTTTTTTCCAAAAAACTTGTGCAAAATTTTCTTTCCATCAACCCCTGAATTTGACTTTCACGTCATTGACTTCATTTGAATTTCACATTGTTGACTCCTTTTGAATTTCACATCATCAACTCCTTTTTCATTCCAAATGCTGAATTTATTTCACTTTTTCATCAATGATTCAAATTCACTTTGACATTGGAAATTTGCATCCACTTTCATTTGACTTTATCATTGGCAATTTTCATTAACTTTCAATTGACTTTGTCATCGGTGTATTAATTTACATGAATGCAATATGGTGGAGATAAATTTTAAAGATTTGTGATATTTCACACACAAAGTCAAATTAGGTGCAATATGACATAACTCCATATTTTTAATAGGCCACAACAAAGGGTGATACATATAACATATTGCACCAAATTTAAAGTATGGCATGACATGTTGTGGATAAATCCCCCCTGTGGATGTGTGAACACTCCCTCAGATATTCATGTGATCTAAGATAGGTTGTAGGATAGACAATAGCAAAGTATTCTCTAGATGTATTAGATTTTTTCCTATTTATGATAGAACATAGAATGACATACCTAATTACCCGGTAATTGTCCTCATGTATTCCTGGCTGATGTAGCTCCAAATATTTAGCTCCAACTCCTATAATCTTGTTCATACACATAATACGACAAAAAACACCAATATCAAGCCTCTTCAAAAATAGGAATGTCAAATCTAGTCTATATATAACTTGATCTACTCGAGGAAAGAACATATCTACAATTTATAACTAAATACACCAGTCATGGTAGGGAAAAACCATGCATATCTATATTGATAAATGGATAAAATGATATGTCAACCAAGTATTACATTGAGTCTTGATTTAGGCCTCTCCTACTTCCTTTATTCAAATCCTCCTTTACCCTCACAAGCAAGGAAAACTCATACCTGAAGGATTAAGGGTTGTTGAAGATCCTTTAAAACTCTACAACATAAGGCTATTATGAATTATTCCTCCCTATTTCACTAGCATCCTGAGTCTCAAAGTATCCTCCCCATAGCCTTGATTTGGCCTCTTATTATAGCAATTTAGAAGATATTGGAGATATGATTCATGGAATGTGGATTAGGTGGATACAAGTCATGGATAGGCTTGATGGCCCGTGAACTAAGAAATTAGGGTCGTAACCCCCCTAACCCCTAAAGTAGATAGAATTCTATGCAATAAAGTCCATCATTAGTAAATAAGGCCTATGTAATGATGGGGACACAAATATTGTAGGAAGACTTAAAAGTAGGTTTCTCCTATAGACAGTCCCTCCTATAGAATGTTCTTAAGAATACATAATCAATATATATATATATATATATATAGGTAGAAAGTATTGTAAACGGGTTTATCCCTCAAAGAGGAAAGTGAATAGTGCTTTATGGAAGTAACAACGATATAATATTTTGGTCCATATATTTATATGATCATTGTTCTATTTCATTCTGCTAAATAATTTAATAATATTTGTGCTTTGGTTTTGCATATTAATATTTGGTACTTTACAAGTGGTATCAAAGCACTTTCTTGGAAAAAATTTAGATTTATTTTTCATGCTGTAGATGTGTTTTTTCATTTACAAATCATAGTGAATTATCATTAAGAAAGTAAAATTGTGGTTGGGGAATAATACACATATGGAATACACATGGTTTCACCTTCTTGGAAACTCTTGTAACCCCCATTGGCAACCCTTCAAGTAGCATCTCATCAAATAACACTTGTACATGGGATTTCACTTCCATGTACCCTCAGGTATCTCAGGAGTCCTATAGGTAACCTGAAACTAGTATTACATTAGTCATTCAATTTCTTGACTATCATAGTGGCACCAAGAACCACACTTGGGAAGAATACTCTCTTGTACCTAGGTAATTGAGTAGTACAACTAAGGGTATGGTTAACCCTCCTTAGTTAGAGCCTTGAGATATTGGTATGATTACTATTGTTGGACCTCACCAGTATATAAGAGATATATAGAACAAGGCACTCCATTGTCCTTAGGAACAAAAAAAAACCCTACCCCTTGTGGTCAAAACAGAAACAATATTGAAAATTTTCACATTTAGTTTTAGGAAACTTTGCTTCCTACATCCAAGCTGTGAAATTCCTACACAATATTCAATATTAAAATCCTGGGAATTATTTCACTATAGTATTATTCATCCAGGAGTGTGACTCCATAGAAATAAAAACAAAAGAGTATAAGAGGTCCCACTAGCACCCTTATTTGGGACCCATCTCAACAGATTTCTTGCTTCACGCCAATCGTAGTGGTACCCTTCTTCCATAGGCCTCAATTTTCTGTGGACCCACTCATCCTCTCCAACACCATTATTTGGGACATATACCACCATATTCCTCAATATGCACTGATCACAGTGGAAACCCTCTTCCATAATCCTCTTTATGTTTTGTACCCATCCACCCTCTCCAACACCATTATTTGGGACCTATCCCCCTAGATTCTCTATGTTGATCATAGTGGTATCCCTCTTTCATAACACCTTTTTTGTGGATCCACCTTCCCTCTTACTTCTTTCCTATCTCCTCAAATGGAAACCCAAAACCAAGACTTTGGCAACAAATTGTATTCCCTAGAAGACTTCTTACAAATCCTTCAAAAAGACTTCATAGCATCTAATGCCAGTTTTTCTCAAGTTACTTCCAACATTTTTACCATTAATTCCAATATTGAAAGGATTGAACACCTCACTGACCAATTGAACTCCCTCATAGCCATTGTTACTCAAATCAAGGGTCCTCACTCTTCATAAAAACCTCTCCACCAACAGGGACTCAAATCATTACATTCCATGGATTTTCATTCTACCTCCTTTGCTCGTGATCCATGTCTTCCTAAATTCGAGGTGAATAAATTTAATGACTTGGACCCTAGGGATAGGTCACTCAAATGGAACATTATTTCCCATTGCATAGAATTGTCGATGAATTAATCAAACTTTATGTCAGTGTCTTCTATTTAGATCCAGCATGGTGGCATTGGTGTAAAAATTCCTAGGGAGGTTATATTTCTTGGACCCGATTTGTTGCCTATATTTATGAATGTTTTGACACAAACACTCATAATTTGGGCCATTTGACCAAGCTTAAATAGTTTGGGACAGTTGAATAATACATCACTACATTTAAAAAAATGGCTTTCCACACTGAAGGCATGTTGGAAACCTTCTTCTGTGAATGTTTTATTAGTGGTCTCAAGGATGAAATCCAATCTCACTTCCTAATGGATCTCCCTAAGACCTCCATTGAATCCACTCAAAAATCCAAGGAAGCATAGTAGGTAGTCACTACTAAAATAAAAATCCACCATTTATTCCTCTTTATTTCCCCATCAATCCATATCCTCCATCCCCTCCTCTTAAGGTCCAAAAATTAATCAGTTTGGAAATGGATAAACACCAACTTAAGGGCCTTTGATACAATTTTGATGAAAAATACTTTTTGAGGCACAAATCTAAGAAGAAAAAGTTTTTTATCAAAAATTTTAAGGACATTTCAGAAGATGACAGTGATGTTTCCCCTCCCAAATTGTTTCCCCATGCAGAGGATCCCAATCCACCCTCTGATCAACTTGAGGTAGAACCACTCATCTCTCTGCATGATCTCATTGGTATTTCATCCACCCAAACTTCAAATTAATTGGCTATATCAAGAATCTCAAAGTCATTATCCTCATAGACAATGGAAACACCCACAACTTTCTTCATCGATGCATTTCTCAAGAGACCTATTCTTATATCCATGTCATCAATAAATTCCAAATAATGATTGCTAATGGAGGATCCATGAAATGTGGGGGTCATTATGAAAACGTGTGCTTACAAATTGGTGATTATTCTCTGAAATCCCACATGTTTTCCATTGAAATGGGGGTCGTGAAATTGTCCTGGGTGTTGAATGGTTACACATTCTAGGTCCCATCACCATGTATTTCAAGGAAATATACATAATATTCCAATAGGATGGGTGTCACTACAGGTTCCAAGGCCTCACTATAGATTCCCTTGAGATTTTTAGTTCACACCAAATGGAAAAACTCCTCAAAAAAGATAATTTTGGAATTATTTCCCAGTTCCATGAAATTGAAGCCACTAAGACTTCATTCACAATCATTCATCCATACATGAATATTATCCTTTCCAAACACCACTCATTTTTTGAAAACCCTCAAGGAATCCCTCCTTCCTGTGTTCCCCATGATCATTCCATCTCACTTATCCCTAGTATTCTTCCACCCAACATACTTCCTTACCGCCATTAATTTTCTCATAAAAATGAGATTGAAGAAATTGTTAGTTGTAGGAGTTATCCTCTCTAGTATTAACCCTAATTCCTCTCCAATAGTTATCATACTAAAAAGATAAGGTACTTAGCACATGTTTCCTAATTTCTGATCTCTCAACAAATTACCATTACAGTTAAATTTCCTATTCCCATCATTGATGACCTTTTGGATGAATTGACAGGTGCTCAATTCTTTACCAAACATAATTTTCATTTAGAATGTTACCATATACTTATGAAGGAGGATTTATTCCAAATACTTCATTTAGTATGTATGAAGGCTATTATGTGTTCTTGGTCATGTCCTTTGGCTTGTGTAATGCACCCTCCACTTTCCAAAGTCTCATGAATCAAATATTTCAACCCTTTTTCCATCATTTTGTCTTTTTCTTCTTTGATGAAATCCTAATTTATAATAAAACATTGGAATTATATCTTTCCCATGGGGATTATGTATTACGCCTACTTTCTCAGCATCAAATATTTATAAAGATTTCCAAATGTCATTTTTGAGCTTCAAAAGTAGAATATTTGGGCCATATTGTTGGTCAAGATGGTGTCTACATGGATCCCATGAAAATGGAATCTATGAAAGGTTGGCCTCTCCCTAAGACTCTTAAAATTTTGAGAGGCTTTCTTGGGTTAACCAGTTATTATTGTAAGTTCATCCAAAATTATGGAAAATTGTAGCCCCACTCACTACCCTCCTTAAGAAAAATGCTTTTAGTTGGAGTGCAACCACTGATCAATATTTCCAAGCATTGAATGAGGATATGCATACAATTTCAGAACTTGATTTTCTCTACTTAAAAAATATTTTTTTTTGGAGTGCGATGTTGGAATATTGGTTGTTGTCATTCATGTCAACCCTAGTCATGGGTTTTGGACCGCAAGATTGATGAAGGTATTTGGACATGAAGGAAAATGCACATGAAGATACAACACCCATGGATGGATAGTATAAATCATGTTGTTTCTGGTGGTATGTGTAACATCACGTGGATCCTCATGGTTGAGGAGAAATCAATTTTTGAAGATGACAAAGTGAATTGAAGAAGGAAGTACATGTAGGCCCTAAAGATAATTAAAGAAAATAATTACAAAGTAAGAAAGTGTCAGGTCGGCCCTAATGTTAAAATAAAGTGACACAAATTGTATAAATAAATATCATTATACATTCATTTGATACACAAGTCTAATTTCAGAGGAAATCAGAAGTAAAGAAGGTCGGATTTCAAGTGAGAATGAAGTCTTTTGGTGATGTGTCCTAAAGTATGTTATTTTTAGGACATCTTACCATTTTTGCTATAAAATTTTTTCTAGAATGATTCAGATGGTGAAATTGTTATGGTATTGAGAATAAATATCAAGGTACCTGTGGTAAAAATTTTAGCTCTTGATTCACTATAATTATGGATATACACTTTGTGGAAGATAGGGTTTGTGACCAGTCCTGAAGCTAGTCAATAAACATGTGTTCTGAGTAAAATAGTCATAAATTCTTCATAGAGAATCCAAATGAAGTGGGAAGAATTTCATTGGAAAGAGTATGGAATTTAATTTCTTGTGTGTGATTTTCAGAATCAGATGTTAAATATTGAGCGTGGGGGATTTTGTGCAAGTTCACTCTCCTGAATAGACTAGAATTGAAGAAAGTCTACCATTCTTTCTATAACTTCTTTTTGGGGAGGATTCAAGGAGTGAAAATTGGAAGAGTTTAAGAGAATACATTGCGTAATATTATATATAGGATCAGAGTACTCCAAGAATTGAATAATTTCAGAAATTGAAGAAGTCTCAGGAAGAATTATCAGGTTCGATGTGATGATTGGTTGATGGTGATGATTTAATGTAAAGTTTTATTATCTCTCATATATTCGTGGGTGGAAGTAATGGGAAAGGATGGAGAGTTAAATCTTCTATTTATATTGGAGGATTGTATCTTCCTATTGGAGGTTTATCCCTCCCTTTACATTTTGAAGCTGTAGCTACCTTTGGAAGTCATTACTTCCCTTGAACAATAACTATTGATTATTTCTCAATATATTGTGCATGGTGTACTGTGGTGTATTGGTGTAACTGTTATACTATTGTTCATTTCTCATTGGATATAGTTGAATGGTTTAAGTATAAGTTGAAAAAGGTTTGAAATTGTACTTGATACTGATTCACCCCCTTCTCAGTATCAACATGTGATGCCTCAGGGAAAGGCATTGGTGAAATTATCATGCAAGAAGGCAAGCCCTTGGCTTTCTTGGGAAACAATTTAGTATCCTAAAATGTTTCTTAGAACAATGGATTTCATCTCGCAATCAACATAAGTGACTGACCAAAATGTTTGGTTATGATTATGAGATCATTTACAAGAAGGGGGAAAAAGTGGTAGTGTTGAGGGGTCCTAAATCCCTTTAACTCAAAAGTAGGAACCAAACTCACCATCGAGGCTGAATTAGACTCTACAATGTTTAATGGTGTAATAGTTCTCCAGATATATGTGATCCAACCAATTAATATATGGGCTTTACATAGTGATTTAGAGGATGTCTTCTCGTGAAAAAATCCTCCTTCAGTTTGATCGTTCTCTTTTTGTACTTTCTCTTATAGGTGGGTTTGATACAAGATATGTCCTGGTATAAACTAACTCGGTAACAAAAGGGAAATGACTTAACTACTAAAGAAGGATGAGGTCTGGATAACCCTCATACTCAAGCATGCATACAATGATTCTTAGACCTACAACAAGCCTAGTACTAATACATTAAATTGCCCATGTTCCAATTATTGACTAAGATACAATTATTAGAAGTGACATACATGCAATAAACAATGGCGAGAAAAATAGTTTCCTTATCTCTAATGATTAATCACACATTAACACAATAATTTAATTTCCATAATTAGAGACAATAACTATAAAACATTGAATTAGATAACTTATCAACAGAATCAAAGGCTCTTACTCATTACAACATCCATTCATGGGATAAATTTAGAAATAATTCTTCCTTAGATCCAATCACACATGCTTTTGATGAAAAAAATGATCTTGTCTCTGGTCCTAAACATGACTTCTCAATTAAGGTATCTCCAAAATAGTTATTTTCAAATAAAAAAATGAGGGTCTTTACAAAAACCATCGACTCCTAATAGGTCGATTCTCTTATGTATAACATATTATTAACTACAAATAACTATCAAAAGTTCAAGCTAAGTAAAAAAAAACATCGCCACATGGTGCTTTCATCTCTTAGTCTTCTAAGAGTCATCAAATGGTTTCACTTGAGTGGATGAATCTTCTCATACTCCGACCATTTGAAGAAGATATCCTCGCATGTGTTGGCATACGTGAATCTATGTTGGTTCATTGGGGCCGAAATAATCTCCTTTATCTCCATTTCCCGTGCTCGATACTTGACTACTCTAGCACTTAACTATTGTAACTCTGTTCGAACCTTGATCAGGTGATCCATGAACTGTTTTACTTGACCTGGCGCCATCTTTTCCACCTTTTCTATATCTTCAGCCCATGATGCATCTTTCTCAGCATGTATTTTGACTATATCATGTAAGTCGACAAAATCCTTGGGTGTGCCAAATTTTGGGAGGTCGATGTCCCTCATCACTCGATTTATCTTGGTCTAGCTCCTTTCACACTCAGACCATTTCTCTTGGATCTCCTAATGATTTTCTTGGGATATTTTCACCCAATATTCGATCGACTTCTTTATGTGGTTGATGTTGCTATCCCTTAGTACTCGAATGTTGCTCTCTTCAACGTCTCAACCCTATTAAACCGTGTTGATGTAATCGATCCTTTCCACCACTTCGTGTGATTTTGTTGGAGCATAACCCTAACTTACATTAGTTTATACCTAGATTATACTCCTATATATTTGTTAATACATTCCATCACACTTTATTTCACCTAATTTGGCCACACAGAGAAGAAGGACGCTTCATCCCTAGATTTTAGGGAAAACTGCTATTTTTAGATCAAGACTCAACTCCCGATTCTTGATTTTCTTGATTTACTCTTGATTTATTCTTGATTTATTCCATATCCCCCATGAAAAAACTCATCCATTATTGGGAAATTCACACCTCCTCTTTGAGTGAGATATTTATTTCTTAATTAATGATTTTTTCCGTTACTATTATTAGTAACTGCTATTTCAGGTCAGTTAAGTGAGTTGGAATTGCTTCTCTTGTCAGTTAAGTGAGATTAAGTGAGATAATGTGCACCACTTGAATCTTGTGGGAATTAATGAGTGTGTGACATGTGTCTTTAGTTCTCTAGGTCGAACTATGTGGTCTCCCTTAGCCTATGACACCTATTTTATCTTTTTCTAGCTTTTTGGACTAGAATTTCTATGTTGGAAATTCTATATATTCACCTCCTCTCTTCTTTTTGAGGTTGGTTGCTCATGTATATTCATTTTTTATTAATATAATTCTCTGATTTATCGAGAAAAAACTTTCTCTCATCTCTTTAATATCAACAAATTGTATGTGTTCAATTTAACTAGAATTCTAGATGTATTGGGGTTTCTGCAAGAATTCTACATGGTATCAGAGCTAGATTGAATCTAGTGGATTGTACACGGTTTTATTTGTAGGTATAGATCATCAGGAGGCACAACAAGAAGAAATGGATAATCTCTCTCATCCCACAAAACTCGTTCTAAATATTTTCAATTACTTCGAATGGAAGACAGAGATCTCTTTGCTCCTCTGAAGCAAAGGGCTTTACAGGGTAACAATGGGAACGAAGAAAGAACCAACTTTTGCAGTGAAGAAGATCAAGTATTTCAATAAATTAGATGAAGCAATTGGGCTGATATGCCTATCAATTTCTAGAGATCTCCTCTTTCATGTTAGTGGAGCCACTACCCCCGATGTGGTCTGGACCACATTGGAAGGACTATTTGGCAAGCATGATGCAATGAGAATGCATCAACTGGAAAATGAACTCATATCCCTAAGTCCAATTAATTTCAGCAACCTGCAATAATTATTCACCAAGTTCAAATCCCTCCTCATTGAACTTAATGCATGTGGAGTCAAGAAAGAGGAAGCTCATCTCATCCTTTTAGTTCTCTCGAAATTAGGCTCTGAATATTCCATATTTGTATCGTCTTTTCAAGCATCTAAATTGACTCAGGAAACATGGAAAATGCCTCCATTGAATGATTTCATTGTAGCATTGAATCAAGAGTAAGATAATTTAGTCCAAATGGGTGCCATAAAGAATTCCAAGAACCAATCACTTGCGGCTATTGATGCTCCAAAGAGCAGTGGAAAAGACAAACAAAAAGGGAAGGGTAAATTTCCTGAATCGAAGAAGGAGAGATCCTCACAATCTTCAGAGAAATATTCTGAGCCTAAGCGTAAGAAGAAAAAGGAAAGAACACTTTGTAGCTTCTGTTCCAAATGTTTTCATCCCGAATAAAATTGCATGAGGAATACTATCGATGAGATGGCTAAGCAATTGTAGCAGTACAATCTCATGGTGCACGAAAAATGCAAAGAAAAAAGATGATAACGTGATGGGAGGGAGAGCATGAGATGGTCATGCTTTAATGGCTATCACATCCACTCCATCAGCTTGGATCCTTGATTCAGGTGTATCGAACCATATGTCTGCATCAAAATATGAATTTTCCTCCATCGAAGAAAGCACTAGATCCCCAATTTATTTGGGAGATGCCACACCCGCAAAGGTGTGTGGCGAAGGAATTTTTGATCTTGAAGGGGGATGATTCACAAATGTTCTTCATGTTCCCTCGCTGTCCACAAATATTCTCTTGATATATCATATCACTCATTCCATCTATGGAAGGAAGGTGGATTTCACTCCGAACTCCACAGTGATTACTGACATTTCCACAGGCTCACAGCTTGCACATGGAATTGCAGATCATGGTTCTCATTTGTATTTCTTCTCCCACTTTGTTCCTAAATATATTAGAACTTTATTTCTATCACAATCTAATAATATCAGAATTTTTTTCCTCTTTTGGGGTAGGGGGGTTTCCCACAAGGTTTTCCCTCTTTCCTCTTTTCATGAGGAGTTCTTTTATGTAATGAGTACCTAAAATGGCCAAGTTGTCGGGACTCAAATTTTTTGTCATTACAGTTAGGCTTAAGGGGGGGTGTTGGAGCATAACCATAAATTAAATTAGTTTATACCTAGATTATACTCCTAGACCTTGGTTAACACATTCCATCACATTTTATTTCACCTAATTTGGCCACATAGAGAAGAAGGATGCCTCATCCCTAGATTTTACGAAAAACTGTTATTTTTAGATCAAGACTCAACTCCCGGTTCTTGATTTTCTTGATTTATTCTTGATTTATTCCAAATAACCCATGAAAAAACTCATCCATTATTTGGGAATGCACACCTCCTCTTTGAGTGAGAGATTTATTCCTTAATTAATGTTTTTTTCTGTTACTATTAATAGTAAATGTTATTTTGAGTCAGTTAAGTGAGTTGGAACTGCTTCTCTTGTCAGTTAAGTGAGCTTAAGTGAGATAATGCACACCACTTGAATCTTTTGGTAATTAATGAGTTTGTGACATGTGTCTTTAGTGGTATAGGTCAAACTATGTGGTCTCCCTTACCCTATGACACCTATTTTAGCTTTTTCTAGCTTTTTTGACTAGAATTTCTATGTTGGAAATTTTATATATTCACCTCCTCTCTTCTTTTTGAGGTTGGTTTCTCATGTATATTCATTTTTTATTAATATAATTCTTTGATTTATGGAGAAAAAAATTTCTCTCATCTCTTGAATATCAACAAATTGTATGTGTTCAATTTAACTGGAATTCTAGATCTATCGAGGTTTCTGCAAGAATTCTACATATTTTTCATACCATATTTCCATATTCTTTCACATGTCCAGTGCCATAAGGGTGTCTTCTTGGAAATAGACTATCCCTATAGTGAAAAGGTGTCACTCATTCATGATTTTACTGTAGGCATCCTGGAATTTGCTTCTTAAGAACACCGTGGCATGCATAGAGTCCTGATAATATTTCTCCAAATGGCACAGATGATCCAAATCCTTTAGTTCAATGGTCAAATAATATTCATCTTTCCTCGCTCTATCTAGGGCTTCATATGTTATTGTCATCCCTGCGTTGATAATCTCAGACATTTTGGCATGCTCCATGCTAATTAATTTCTCCTTTATGGTGATGAGGATGGAGTTTTCCAGAGTAAGCCTCCTCTTTTTGGTGGTTCTCTTCATTATGGATTTCCTGTTTCAGTCATAGGTGATGGATTGTATATTGATGATCTCATCCACAGGTTCAGGGATTTTCTACTCTCTCGAGGTAAGCTTGTTTCCAAGGCTCCCAATGGTGTAAATATGTTCATGGATGTGTTCTTGAATTTTTTATGTGTGTTTTGAATGTTTGGGCTCTGGTTATTTCTCATCAGGAGGTAAAGTACTAGTCGAAATTGATACACCAGGGGAAGGCTCGGTACTTACTTGATAATCGTCTATTGAGATGCCAATTTTCTACTATGGAATTTCTTCTTATTGTTCACTTGACTCTAGATCATTCTTTGGGATTTCCACTTGGGTCTCTGGTGCATCGAGTAGCTCAGTGTCTAAGACACTTTCGACCTCCTAGTCACTCTATGGAAGGCTTTGAATTGTAGCATCAAGAAATGGGGAAGATGCTTTCTCGGGTTTCGTTTCCTCTGTGATCCATACCGGAGTCACCAGGGAAACCTACAAACTCTCCTCCTCATCATATATCATTATTAAGTCATGTAGGGGATTTGGTGCACTTTCTCTCCCTGATGTCCTTTCTATCTTGGGTTGAGCTGAAACACCCCTTGGTGATCCGACATGTGGCATTGAAGCTTCATGGTTATTCGACCCTATGGTTTCTCCAATTTGTATCGGCTTTGGGTTGCTTTGTACTTCCCATCTTTCGATTGGGTTGTCGACAGGAACCTTTGTCATCTCTACGAGGTCCAGATCATTCTGCAGTTTATAAATTACTCTATGTTCCTATTCCGTTAGGAGCAATCCCATTTCTTGTGCCTCCAGTGTCAAAGACAATCCCCTACTCTGCACCTCAGTTGCCTCAGTTGCTCTTATTTCTTCCCTGGCTCTGAGGGCCTCTTGAGTTGACTTCTCTATTTTTTCCTCTTGTTCATCCATGCTCATGGACTTGAACCTGGTCATTTTTGGGTCAGCTATCCTTTGCACCACCTCGTCCCAATCCTAGGCATTCTCTGTGAAGACTTCGTCTTCGAACTTATCATGAGCATATGATCAGGAGGATGAGACCTGTGAATCATGTTGCAGGACCAGGCCCTTTGGATCATGATTTTGAAATCGATCTGTCGGGAATATGAATTCAAGTTGGCTCAACCCTTCTTCTTTGGACTAAGCAGTATCCTTTACCAAATAGAACCCTATATGAAAATCATAGGGTATGAAAGCCCGTTTCTTATCTTTGACCAAGGTAGCATTGTAGCCTTGCAAGATGGTCTGATAACATATTTCTCCTATGACGAGTCAGTCTGGGACATGAGCTGGTAGGATATGTGGTGCTCTGGTGGCCCTGAACACCCTGATGTAGGTGGCACACTTGTCCAAATACCAATGACCTACCTTTGATATAATTTTCTCAGCTTTTGTCGATAGCCTTGGTCATTCCTTCTTAAAAAGAATGAAATAAATTTGGGCGATGAATTCATCGCAGATGAGGGATTAAGATTTCTTATACCTGTTTTCCCATAGCACGTTGAAGTAGACGTGGACCAGGAGCTCTACAACATGCCAACTCATATTCATGATGACGAAGATGTTCTTAGAGCACATGACATCGAGTAGGTATAAATCCATGTAAAAAGTTGGTTCTTCCCCTTCCTTCGGTGTCTGAGCCTGTTGCATAGAGGTGCTTAGTTCTCTCGGATAGCGTCTCGTGGTTGGATTTCTCACTAGCATTGTTTCTGTAACTTGAGGAGAATTTCAAAGACTATTTAAAAAATGGATAAACACATATAAATTATAGCCAGTTGTTGGCACAACAGGACCAGACCTAGGTTTCAATGCTTCAACAAAGCACCAACAAAACCCTAACTACTAGCCCTTTCGGCAACACCTGTGAAGCAGATTAAGTATCACCCAAGGTTGAGGTAGGGGTGGTTGTAGGACTCCAGTGTCTGCAACAATGGCTTGGACACAGCTCTGTGATTGTAACACCTTAGAAGATCACTTAGTATTTATATTTCATTAGTATTTAGCCTTGGTTTACAACACAGATAAACCCTAATAACATAGCAACACAGTATTCACCCAGATCTAAGACATTCAAGCACTAAGCATATCATCATAGATCAGATCTAGCATCTTATTCACATCTTTAGGCACTAAGCCATCATATTCATCTAAGCATACATCATTACACTAAGCATTAATCATATAAAAAATCAAACAACCATAATGAGAGAAACAACCACAACACATGATATGCGTGGTTCACCCCCAGCTTGGGGCTACGTCCACCAAATATTCTTCTTCTTTATTGTCTTTTGTCAATCTTCTACATTTACAGAGCCACAAGATCCTACTCTACATAGGATAGGATATCAACGCGCACTTCACTAGATCCTCCTCCCCTGAGCTAGGTTACAACACAAAGCCTTTACACAGTCTCTTATAGTCACTTGCACTTAGCTCTGCAAGTTCTCAACATAGTATGCACAAAGAATTTACAATTTTCACTTAGCACAACATCACACAGATGTGTATCTTGCCTTAACACTTAGGAAGGTAGAAAGCCACTTATTACATCACTTAGACATCTATTTATTCATTATAAAAGGGCCTAAGCATGGGTAAACCCATGGGTCGACACCCCCATACCTATTACATAGCCCAAAACCAAAAAATTCCTAAACAAGGGGCTGAGATCCTACAATCTCTGCTTCGACTTGCGCTCTGCCTTCGACAATATGTCAAAGTCCCAAAACAGGTCAAGCCTGACCAAGGATCTCCAAAACTTGGTCAAGGGCCAATAGGACCCCAACACTCGCCTATGACTCATCCCAAGTCACTCTGATCTAGGTAGCTCTACCTCAAAGGTCTTGAGCTTGGCTAGAGCTTCTTCGACCTGCTGCTTCGCCAAGGCCTCCTACTCAATCAACTCTTGAATAAATACTTCGATGATAGGTCCCTCTAAGCAGTGTTCGACTAGAGTGACTACTTTCTCTTGTTCTTCTCCTTGGCCTCTCCTCAAACAGTTGGAAAGCCTTGTATTGAATTGGTTGGAGCCTCTGAGTCACTTCCATGACTTTGCTCTGAATGGTGAGGAACTTCTGTTCAAAAGTGCATTGTTCTTGGGACCTTTTCATCCTCTCAACTGCTGGTAGAGGTTTTACTACTTGCTTCTTTTCCTCCTGGAGCTGTGACTCTAGTGTCTTCAGTTAAGGGTATTTAGTAAGTTGCTCATAAGTCTTTGCATTTCTATTGCTAAGATGTTTACATTCCAAAGAAAAATCTTTGATTCTCTCAACTGCACTTCGGGAAGTGGTTTCTCTTTGGTCTTGTACATCCTATGGAGTGATTGGCACTATTTGTAGCTCTAGGTATTCTATTTTCTGTTGAAGCTGTTGAATAGCTTCAACAAGTTGTGCTACTTGATGCTCCACTGGGTCTTCTAATTTTTTCTCTAAGCTTGTCACAGAGCAAAGTGCTGTACTGACTGCTTCTTTTACTCCAACCTTCTCCGCGAGCAACTGTTCCTTCTCTTTCTGGAACTACTCTTTCTCCTTGTCAAACTTCGTTTGGAGGTCATCCTTCTCTTGTTGCTCAACTCGACATTGCTCTATCAATTCCTCTTATTATTGTTTTAGGGCCACTATGGCATGTTCATTTTCTTCTTGTGTGTGACGAAGATGAGCTTTGGTTGCATCAACTATTTTGTGGATTTGGGTAGGCTCATCTCCCAATTCTGGTTCTTCTAATGGGTCTTCTAATTTTTTCTCTAAGCCTGTCACAGAGCAAAGTGCTGTACTGACTGCTTCTTTTACTCCAACCTTCTCCGCGAGCAACTGTTCCTTCTCTTTCTGGAACTACTCTTTCTCCTTGTCAAACTTCGTTTGGAGGTCATCCTTCTCTTGTTGCTCAACTCGACATTGCTCTATCAATTCCTCTTATTATTGTTTTAGGGCCACTATGGCATGTTCATTTTCTTCTTGTGTGTGACGAAGATGAGCTTTGGTTGCATCAACTATTTTGTGGATTTGGGTAGGCTCATCTCCCAATTCTGGTTCTTCTAATGGCGGGGGCACAATGGACACTGTGCGGATGGAGTGAAGGGCCTATTGTACCCCTATGAGTTTTTCCTCAATTCTATCATGCATGGATGTTGTTTGGCTTCAGTGTTCTCCAAGAGGTCCCACGATGCATCTGATATGGTTGCAATGATGAAGTTGAAGTCATCGAGCATGAGTACAGTCTGTAGCTTAGTCTTAGTATCTTTGGAATTCTTTCGGGAAGTAGGTTTCGTGGGGGAAACCTTTACTTTTGTGGAGGGATCATCCTCATCAACAGGATCCCTAGGCGGTGTTACTTTTCCTTTCTTTTGTTGATCTTCTTTTCCATTGGTCTCTTCTTTATCTACTTCATCATCAAATCCTCATCCAGGTGATTCTGAAGCAGTTTATTTTGAGGAACTTCTCAACTGCTAGACCTCTTATGTCTTCTTCCTTCTGCTAGTTCCAGGTCCATCATGTGTTTTGCAAGTGGCCTCTGGGCTTCCAATTTGTTCAGGGTCAGACAATTCTGCGGGGTGAGCAGGGATAAGGAGCTCTGTGGGCCTGTCCTTGGTTATTTCTTCTAGGTCATCTTCTGTGAGATTATATTATGACTGAAGCTCTTCTTTACTCTCATCTACACACATAGTGATATAAATGAAGTGTCAATCTCTGCGGAATTTCAAAAGTGTCTTAAATTGGTGTAGAGTGTTCAGCATCATACGAGGGACAACTTGAATATCCCTCTTTAACTGGAGATAATAAGTATGGAGTATTGCGTTCGACTTCCATTGTTTCCCATATCGCTCGAGTACCACAACGTGGTGAACCTCGTAGTGAGCGGCTCGAATTGATCAATATCTGGGAAGGTCACAACTTCTGGCATCTACCAAGAAGTAAACATGATGAGGATCAACAACCAACTAAAAGGGAACTCATAGCCCTGATCCTAAGCTTCGTGACAATCCAATTGTAACTGGTTGACTAAGTATTTAGTCCAGTTCATCTGGAGTCCTTCCACACTGTTAGTACTCAAAATGGTTTTGTAAATTTGAGGCACTTTCATTCGTTCATGATTAAATTGTCATATTCTTTGATCTTTCACCTTTTATTAAAATCCTCAGATCTTCTATTTAGCTTTTGACCATCTTGATTTGATCAATTTTGCCTAGAAACTCCTATGACTCTGCCTTACCTAGTTTATCAGGTTTTATGGTTTTCTACCAAAATTTGGGGAACCCAGTAGCCAAGTCTCGAGTCAAGACATGAATCAAGCCACAAGTTAACACAAATCCTAGCACATCAAGCCATTATTTATGCCACAATTCAATTCATAAGTCGACACACAAGCCACATGTCAAGAAAAGCCCAACACAAACGTCGAGCACCATACCTTTCTACTCCTCATCGATAAGTTATATGAGAATTTTCATTTATAAAGCCACGAGTCAAGCCTCAGGCTCAAGTCACAAATCAAACAACATATTCAAGCCATGAGTTAATATACAAAGCACCAGGCCACATGCAAGAAGGGCCACGAGGAGAAACTATGTAGAGGAGGGAAACACACATCAGAGGGAAAATAAAATCTTGCGTGTTTTAGGTTGTTTTCAGCTACAATGTTTGAAGTGTCTTGTGCCCAACAGATTGATAGTAAAATCGATTATTTTATATCCAGGTTCTTCAAAACCACAAAGCTAGAAACCATAGTATCATAGGTGTGTATAGAGGTGAAGGTGTTGTAGCTGCGCTTCATGGAAAGAAAGCAGTCACTCTGGTGATGAACAAAAGCAACGGGCCAAGGAGTCTCATATGAAGAAATCAGATTAATATCTCACTTCACTAGGTCTCCTTCCACTGCAATAGTATAACAAAACATGTAATGTAATGTGAAAGAGGCATAAAAGAGGCTGAGATAAATGCATCGAAACCCAAGAGCTATACACTAGCTATTTTATTACAGAGGCAGAAGGGATGTGCAGGTAATAGTAAGGTTTGCATGGCTTGCGAGGGTTTAAATAAATGGGTTTCCCAAAGGAGACAAAGAAGTAGCCATGAGGAGGGATGAACCATGCATTAGAGCTTGCAGGTGTCAAATACATTTCAAGAACGCAGAGAAAGTGATTTCCCACATTGATTATATCCTTTGAATTCGAGTTCATCAAATCACATATTGTTTTAGAATGCTGCAAGACTATCAAGAAAGGCATCATTTCTTTCCTATCCATTGATGTGAGAATGTTCACTCAGGTCGACGAGGTCAAAAATGATTCCTATTCTTGGAATATTTTGTTGGAAAATGTTTAATAGGTAGCACATGCTTGTCTTGATGGCAAGTACAACAATGAACATGGCATGAGTACAGGAAGAATTTAACATATGGGAACCAAAAGTATTTTAGGAAGACACTGCAGAGCAAGCTTGATAAGTTCAGAAGAGATAGTGCAGAGGATTGTTGGCAGGTTATTATCAAGCAAAGTAAGCTTGTCATTGATGGCAAGATCAGAGTATGCAGCGAAGGCAAAACAAGGACAAAGTATGCTCTGGAGGAGAAGCGCCAGTGATCGCTGGATCTCATCCTGAATTCCCGATGGCCGTCAGATCTGAATGAAGACAAAAGGAGGATCTAGAGGATAGATCTCAGGCATTAGATCTGAGCACAGGATCCGACCACTGTTGGATCGAGGAAAACCTACACGATATTTAAAAGTGCAAGGAGTAGAGGGCTCACAAATCCCTAAAGCAGGAGGACCATCCCTCTCAGGGGGTTATGTGGACCATTGATTCGAATCCCTGTCGGAGTTTTAGGGATCGAGATTTGGAGATGTCAAAGAATATTGACATCAAAAATCTTGAAATCGAGATGTGTGAAATCCTGACTGAATCTAAACCATCAGATCAAGATGTGATCTAGACCGTCGACCCGACTCATGTCAACAGACCACGTCATCTAAGAACACGTGGCACAACCATGTAATGACAAGTGTCAGACCAATTCAACATGCCAAGTACATGTAAGTCACGAACCAGGGTGACACGTGACAGTTATTTAACACATGTGACGTCAACAGACTTACACCACGACAGAGTTTCGAGGATCGCAAGTTGGAGATGTCAAAGAATATTGACATCAAGAATCCTGAAATCGCGATGTATGAAATCCCGACTGAATCTGAACCATCAGATCAAGATGTGATCTAGACCATCGAACCGACTCACGTCAACAGACCACGTCAGCTAGGAACACATGGAACAACTAGGTAATGACAAGTGTCAGACTGATTCAACATGTCAGGCACATGTAAGTCATGAATAAGGGTGACACGTGGCAGTTATTTAACACATGTGACGTCAGAAAACTTACACCATGATGGAGATTCGAGGATCGCATGTTGGAGATGTCAAAGAAATAATGCAATAGGAATCCTGATTTCGCGATATGAAAAATCACGACTTAAATCACAACCGTTGAATCAAGATCAAATCTGGACCGTTGATTCCAGTCCATGTTGGAGTTTCGAGGATCGAGTGTTGAAGTTGTCAAAGAACATTCACCACAGAAATTCTGATTTCACGATATGTGAAATCACGATGTAATCTAAGCCGTCAGATCAAGCTTTGATCTAGACCGTTGATTCCAGTCAATGGAGAGGCATCGGGGATCGAGAGTTGGACATGTCAAATATTATTGACATCAGGAATCTCGATATCGCGATATGTGAAATCGTGATTTAATTGCAGCTGTTGAATAGAGATCAGATCTAGATCATTGATCAAACTCCATATCAGAGTTCGCAAATCGTGACATAGAGAGGCAAAGAACTCAATGCATCAAGAATGCCGAAATCGTGAAATCGCGATTCAATTGTAGCCGTTGAATCAAGATTAGATCTGGACCATGGAATCACAGGACATGTGGCAAGTGATCAAAATTTCGCTGACTTGGGGTCAACGGAGCATAGTGTTGAAAATCGTGAAATGCGAAATCGCGAAAGTGCCTTATGCATAAGGTTGTGGTCATAGTCCTTGGACACATCAGCGAGAGATGGAGGAAAGAGATAGAGAAACCAAGCTCATTTTCAGGGATCGCGATTTGGAGAGGCAAGAACACAATGAAACAGGAATGTCGAAATGTCGAAACCTGATTTAAAGGCAAGATTAATAAATCTCATCCAACGACGTAGATTAACCTGAAGGAGATTTGAGGGCTACTATTGCACGACACAGTGAAACTGCTAGAAACCATTGATGGTTTCTACCAGAGGATCCGAAGACACTTCGGGACGACTGATAGAGGAGGTGAAGAGTCTTTGAGAGGAATGAAGATGTTCATGGAGGTGATTGATAGCTAATGAGAATTGAGGCCTGTAATTGAAACAGAGAAGGTGAGTTCAACTATCACAGAGAAGACGAAGAGTCTCAAACTTCCATAGAGGCTGAGGAATCTCAGTATAACATACAGTGATGCTAGACATGTGGGGCAAACCACCAGAGAATCTAAAGAGTCATGATGATGATCATACAGAGCACTCGAGAGGTGGAGGATAATGGCGTGGAGTCAGCATGCAAAAGCATTGCAAACATTGCATGCACAAGGTGCACAGAAGCTATAAATACACGGCACCGAGAAGAGATGGTGTTGTTGTTGATGTTGGAGTTTGTTGTGGTTGTTGTTGGTGAAGGTGATTCATGTGTGAAGAAGTAGGAGAGTGCAGCAGTTGAATAGCGGAGAAGAGGAATTGTGCAGTGAATGGACATGGCGCATAGAGCATAAAAAGCGGAAGATCAGACAGTGCAAGTGTTGTGTGCAAAAAGGCAATGAGGCAGACAGAGCAACGAAATGCAACAGAGTAGTGATGAGTCTGGTAAGACATTGTTGAACATCATATCACTGTAATAAGTTTCGGTAGCAAAGATTAATATTTCAGGGTGGTTGGGAGGAGCTAGGGAGGACTGGTGTCCTGAAAGGTTCAAGTGGGTGCTTGAACATAGGGAGTTGGTGCTTCCTTCTAGTTGGTGCTAGAGAAACCAGGGAGTTGGTGCCTCCTTCTAGTTGGTGCTAGAGAAACCAGGGAGTTGGTGCTTCCCTCTAGTGGGTGATAGAGAAAATAGAGAGTTGGTGCTCTCAGCAAGTTGCATCTTGAAAAACTGAGGTTGTAGCCTCATTATGAGTTGGTGTCATATGTATGATACTGTAAAGAATGTAACTATTACTTATCATATAAAGAAAAAGAGGTTTTTACCATGCATGGGTTTCCTTGGGAAATATCTGTCTCTATGTTTCTCTTATATGTGACTAATGCTGAATGTGCCATTGTTTATTTCCCTACATTAATGTGATCATCATTCAGTGTTTCTGCAAAGAGTTTAAAAGAAGCATAATTGTTTAAGCACGGTAACAACTGATTCACCCCCCCCCCCTCTCAGTTTTCCAACAATTAGTATCAGAGCCAGCCCCATTTATCTAAGGGTAGATCCTAGAGCTTAAACATGTCAAGACATGAAGTAAATTCAACCAATAAGGCCCCTCTGTTCAATGGAACAAACTTTGCCTTCTAGAAAGTTAGAATGAGAACCTACATAATGGCTTTAGGTGCAGATGTCTGGGATGTGGTAGATACTGGTTATGTAAAGCCAGTTGTGCTAGCTAATAAGGATGACAAACTATAATTTAGCTTCAACACTAAGGCTATGAATGCTATCTTGAGTGGGCTTGCAGAAGTAGAATTCGTAAAAGTTATGCACCTAGAAATTGCCAAAGAAATGTGGGACAAACTCATTAATAGTTATGAGGGTAATGAGAAGGTAAAGGATGCAAAGCTTAAAAAATACAGAATACAGTTTGAACAATTGAATATGAAGGAAGATGAAACTATTGGAAAATACTTTATGAGAATAGAAGAAATGGTAAATGAAATGAAGGCACTTGGTGAAACAATTGGGGAACATTCTTTAGTTCAGAAAATCTTGAGATCTCTCCCAGATAGGTTCAACCTGAAGGTCCCTGCTATAGAAGAACCTAATGATCTAAAAACCTTGTAGTTTGATCAACTTATAGGAACACTGAATGCATATGAAATGAGAATAATTAAAGATAAACCCACTTCCAGACAAGCATCATTTAAAGCAGACAAGAATGAGGATTCTGAGCCCGATGAAATTGAAGCAAAATTTGTGAAGAGACTGAAGAAGGGATCAGGAAAATACAAAGATAAACTTCCTTTCAAATGCTTTAACTGTGGAAGGATAGGTCATTTTGCAAATAAATGTCCACACAAGAAACATGATCAAAACTATGAAGGTGAAGAGAAGCACAAATCCAGGAGATTTGTTAAAAAGAAAAGTTTGTGTAAACAATGATGACTCCTCAGAAGACACCGATAGTGACTCTTCCTATGAAGATAAGGTAAATGACTTCATGCTTATGGCCAAATATAATTATGATAATAAAATTACAGGCAGTGATGAGAATGATGAAGAAGCTGTGGTTGACATGGAAGGAGAACAGATCAGTGCATTGGAAGATATTGACAGACTAAGAATCAAGAACAGAAAGCAAAGACGATTGTTGATACAGTTAGAGAAAGACATTCAATAACCTGTTGAAGACCATGTCCTACTAAAAGTAGAATTGGAAGAGGCAAAGAAAATCGAAGAGATTCTGAAACAACAACTATCAGAAAAGAAGACAAGATGTGAATCATTAGAACAAGAAGTAGTGAAAACAAGGAAAAAAATGGAGAAATTTCAAGCCTTGTATAATCAGAGTCTATCAAGTATCAAAGCCTCATAAGGATTAGCCACCATTCTGAATCAACAAAGGAATCCAAAGCTAAAAACTGGTTTGGGTTATGAAGAGGGATCAAGCAGTGGGAAACCAGGAAATGAAGAACCCATCAAGTTTGTCAAAAGTACAATCAATGACAATAACAAGTCTGCAGAAACAAAGGAAGACAATCAACTGCCCAGGACAAGTAAAGAAAAAGGTGCCAGGATTGAATCTGTAGAATGAAGAAACAATTCTCTCTCTGCTGGAAGACATCATCAGTATGAAAGAAATCGATTTTCTCAAAGAAGGCAACCATTTTCCAGGTACAAAGAATTTTTCTATGGATATTGCTTCTACTGTTCTAATTTTGGTCACAAAGCTATAAATTGTTCCTTAAGACTTAGACATGAGCAATTAAGATTTCAAAGGAATGAATACTTCCCACAAAAAAGAATGATACAGTCAAGTAATAATCCTTCATGGACTACAAATTGCCAAATTAAGTTTGGACACATACATCTAAGGAGGCCAAGAAATAATCAACAGTCAATAAGTAGGCAACACTGCAACAAGAAGTTTAACTTATTGAATAATGAGGTTGAATGTTACACCTATCATAACTTTGGACATAAATCTATTGAGTGTCGGTTAAGTAACTATGAACCATATTCGAAATCCCCTGCTGAAAATGTCAAGTTTTGGAAGAAGAAGGAAAGTAACAAGTGTGGATTAGTATTGTCTGCTCAATGAAAAATGAACCATTGGTATATAGATAGTGGATGCTCCAAACACATGACGGGACACAAAGGAAAGTTTCTATCTCTAAGTGAAAGCAAATCAGGAAGTGTAACCTTTGGAAATGATGCTCCAGGGAAAATAAAAGGCAAAGGGATGGTGAGCTTAAGTAATGGAAAAGGAAAAGCCCAAGATGTTCTACTTGTGGATGGGATGACGCATAACCTGCTCAGTGTAATTCAAATGTGTGATAGAGGATGTGAGGTGTTGTTCACGTCCAAGGACTGCAAGATAAAGTCTGTAAACTCAGGACAAGTGGTGGCCAAAGGCATAAGGACAGAAAATAATGTATATGTGCTGAAAGAAAATAGAGAAGAATGTC
>ML783754.1:1001305-1043875 GCA_009831015.1 Picea engelmannii
AAATGGATGTCAAGTCAGCCTTTCTCAATGGAGATTTAAGTGAAGAAGTCTATATGGAACAACCAGAGGGTTTCAAATTGTCTGATAACCCTGACTTAGTATGCAATTTGAAGAAAGATTTATATGGTTTAAAACAAGCCCCTTGAGCATGGTATCACAGACTGGATACGTATCTCAAAGACAAAGGGTTCAAGAGAGGAACAGCTGACAACAATCTGTATATTAAGACAGAGGATAATGATTTGCTCATCGTACTAGTCTATGTAGATGACATCATCTTTGGATGTAATAAGGATTCACTGGTACAATGGTTTGCTTCTGCCATGGAGTCTGAATTTGAAATGTCTATGATAGGAGAACTGTCATTTTTCCTTGGTCTGCAAATTACTCAGAGGCCCGAAGGGATCTTCATTTCTCAAGGAAAATATTTAAGAGAAATGCTAAAAAGGTTTCAAATGGAATATTCTAAACCTGTGGGTACACCTATGGTAACTAGATGTAAATTAATCAAGGATGATGATTCACCTGATGTTTATCAAAGCTCATATCGATCAATGATAGGAAACGTGTTCTACATCCCAACATCTCGACCAGACATAATGCATGTTGTAGGAATGGTAGGAAGATATCAGGCTGCACCTAAACATAGTCATTTTCAAGTTGTCAAAATGATATTCAGGTACTTAAAAGAAACAATGACTTATGTTCTGTGGTATCCCAGAAATCAAAGTCTTCAGTTGACTTCTTATTCAGATGCAGATTGGGAAAATTGTGTTGATGAGAGAAAAAGCACCAGTGGAGGAGCATTCTTCTTGCGTAACTCCTTAGTATCCTAGCTTAGTAAAAAGCAAGGTTCCATTTCTTTATCAACCACAGAGGCAGAGTACATTGCTGCTTCTACCTGTTTCACATAGGTATTATGGATGATTCAAACACTTACAAAATTAGAGGTAAAATACACTGCACCGATCCCAATTCATTGTGATAACACTAGTGCCATCAGTGTGTCTAAAAATCCTTTCTTCCACTCCAAGACAAAACATATTCCCATAAAATATCATTTTCTGAGAGAGCAGGTCACTAATCAGATTGTTTAGGTCCATTACATTCCCATTACAGAACAAATTGCAGACATCTTTACTAAGCCCTTAGCCAAGACACCGTTTGAATATCTCAGACAGAAGTTGGGTGTCATTTCGTTTCACACCTAAAAGAGTCCATCTTGCTATGGGGAGATTTGTATTGTTTGAATATCTAATGCCTCCTAAAATTACTGCAATAGTTCAGGGGGAGAATGTCTCTTCTTTGACATTGATGTCAAAGGGGGAGAAAAGAATTCAGGTGCCTTAGTTGCCATCAATGCCAAAGGGGGAGATTGTTGGCACATGTTTAACAGGTAGTGCATGCTTGTCATTGATGGCAAGTACATCAATGAAGATGGCATGAGTACAGGAAGAATGTAACAGATGGGCACCAGAAGTATTTTAGGAAGACGCTGCAGAGCAAGCTAGATAAGTTCAGAAGAGATAGTGCAGAGGATTGTTGGCAGGTTATTATCAGGCAAAGTAAGCTTGTCATTGATGGAAAGATCAGAGTATGCAGTGAAGGAAAAACAAGGACAAAGTACGCTCCGGAGGAGAAGCACCAGTGATCGCTGGATCTCATCCTGAATTCCCGATGGCTGTCAGATATGAATGAAGACAAAAGGAGCATGCATATCTGGAGGATAGATCTCAGGCGTTAGATCTGAGTGCAGGATTTGACCATCGTTGGATCGAGGAAAACTTGCATGATCTTTAAAAGTGAAAGGAATAGAGGGCTCACAAATCCCTAAAGCAGGAGGACCGTCCATCTCAGGGGGTTATGTGGACCATTGATTCGACTCCCTATCAGAGTTTCAAGGATTGAGAGTTGGAGATGTCAAAGAATATTGCCATCAAGAATCCCGAAATCACGATGTGTGAAATCCTGACTGAATCTGAGCCGTCAGATCAAGATGTGATCTAGACCGTCGGCCTGACTCACGTCAGTAGACCATGTCAACTAGGAACACGTGGCACAATCAGGTAATGACAAGTTTCATACTGATTCAACATGCCAAGAACATGTAAGTCATGAATCAGGGTGATATGTGGCAGTTATTTAACACGTGACGTCAACAGACTTACACAATGATGGAGTTTCAAGGATCACGATTTGGATATGTCAAAGAATATTGACATCAAGAATCCCGAAATCGCGATGTATGAAATCCCGACTAAATCTGAAATGTCAGATCTAGATCATCGACCCTACTCACGTAAGCTAGGAACACATAGCACAACTAGGTAATGATAAGTGTCAGACCGATTCAACATGCCAAGCACATGTAAGTCACGAATCAGGGTGACACGTGGAAGTTATTTAACACATGTGACGTCAACAAACTTACACCATGATGGAGTTTCGAGGATCGTGTGTTGGAGATGTCAAAGAAACAATGCAACAGGAATCCCAATTTCGCGATATGAAAAATCGTGACTTAAATCACAGCCATTGAATCAAGATCAAATTTATACTGTTGATTCCAGTCCATGTCGGAGTTTCGAGGATCAAGTGTTGAAGTTGTCAAAGAACATTCCCCACAGGAATCCTGATTTCACGATATGCGAAATCACGATGTAATCTGAGCTGTCAGATCAAGCTTTGATCTAGATCGTTGATTCCAGTCAATGGAGAGGCATTGGGGATCGAGAGTTGGACATGTCAAAGATTATTGACATCAGGAATCCCGATATTGCGATATGAAAAATCACGATTTAATCGAAGTCATTGAATAGAGATCAGATCTGGATCATTGATCAACCTCCATATCGAAGTTTCACAAATCTCGACATAGAGAGGCAAAGAACTCAATGCATCAATAATGTCGAAATCGCGATTCAATCGTAGCTGTTGAATCAATATTAGATCTGGACCATGGAATCACAGGACATGTGGAAAGTGATCAAAATTTCGCTGACTTGGGGTCAACGGAGCATAGTGTCAAAAATCGCGAAAGCGCCTTATGCATAAGGCTGTGGTCACAGCCCTTGGACACATCAGCGAGAGATGGAAGAAAGAGATAGAGCAACCAAGCTTGTTTTCGGGGATCGCGACTTGGAGAGGTAAGAACACAATGCAACAGGAATGCCGAAATGCTGAAACCCAATTTAAAGGCAAGATTAATAAAGCTCATTCAATGGCGTAGATTAACTTGAAGGACATCTGAGGGCTACTATTGCACGACATAGTGAAACTGCTAGAAACCATTGATGGTTTCTACCAGAGGATGCGAAGACACTTCGGGATGACTGACAGAGGAGGTGAAGAGTCTTTGAGAGGAATGAAGATGTTCGTGGAGGTGATTGACAACTTATGAGCATTGAGGCCTGTAACTGAAATAGAGAAGGTGAGTTCGACTATCACAGAGAAGACGAAGAGTCTCAAATTGCTAGAGAGGATGAGGAATCTCAGTATAACATACAGTGATGCTGGGCATGTGGGGCGAACCACCATAGAAACTGAAGAGTTACGATGATGATCAGACAGAGCACTCGAGAGGTGGAGGATAACAGCATGAAGTCAGCATGCAGAGGCATTGCAAAAATTGCATGCACAAGGTGCACAGAAGCTATAAATACATGGTACAGAGAAGAGATGGTGTTGTTGTTTCTGTTGGAGTTTGTTGTGGTTGTTGTTGGTGAAGGTGATTCATGTGTGAAGAAGGAGGAGAGTGCAAAAACTAAATAGCAGAGAAGAGGAGCTGTGCAGTGAATGGACATGGCGCACAAAGAATAAAAAGTGGAAGAACAAACAACGCAAGTGATGTGTGCAGAAAGGCAATGAGGCAGACAGAGCAACGAAATGCAACAAAACAATGATGAGTCTGGTAAGCCATTGTTGAACATTATATCACTGTAATAAGTTTCAGTAGCAAAGATTAATATTTCAAGGTGGTTGGGAGGAGCTAGGGAGGACTGGTGTCCTGAAAGGTTCAAGTGGGTGCTTGAGCACAGGGAGTTGGTGCTAGAGAAACCAGGGAGTTGGTGCTTCCTTCTAGTTGGTGCTAGAGAAACTAGGTAGTTGGTGCTTCCTTCTAGTTGGTGCTAGAGAAACCAGAGAGTTGGTGCTTCCCTCTAGTGGGTGCTAGAGAAAACAGAGAGTTGGTGCTCTCAACAAGTTGCATCTTGCAAAACTGAGGTTGTAGCCTCATTATGAGTTGGTGCTCATATGTATGATACTATAAAGAATTTAACTATTACTTATCATATAAAGAAAAAGAGGTTTTTACCCTGCATGGGTTTCCTCGGGAAATATCTGTCTCTGTGTTTCTCTTATAGGTGACTGATGCTGAATGTGCCATTGTTTATTTCCATGCATTAATGTGATCAACATTCAGTGTTTCTGCAAAGAGTTTAAAAGAAGCATAATTTTTTAAGCACGGTAACAACTGATTCACCCCCCCCCCTCCTCTCAGTTGTCCAACATATTTATTGTATGAGAACCAAACTTCTTTACTGTAAACGAGGAGCTTTTGCTGGCTATGAATATGATGACTCTACACTCGTAGATTTCATAGTTCAAATTTAAGCTCAAATGGTAGAACTCCAACCAGGAATAAATACAATTTGAATATTTATGCATTACAACCTTTAGATGAAACTCATGCACCTAAGTTTGCATGATAGACATGGGATCTTAAGATTTTACATATCAATAAAAGAATATTATCCAATTCTCTTGTAGGGTCTAGATTTTCATCTTGGTTCAAACTATGCCTGTACTATTTGAGTTGAGTGATTTGTGGAGGTTACCTCTTCTGCTTGGAGCTAATGATTGGGAGATCTTGGGATGGGATTCCATTGGAGAGATTCAACTATGAATCCATTTTTTGCCAATACAACAAACTTTCACTAGTTGATTTAAGTAGGGAAAGTTAGGGCTCAAAAGATAAATTGTGTGCAACATACTACCGAGAGAGTAATGTTTTACAACCCAGGTGGTGGGTAAAGCTCAAGTATCATCATTCAATAAAAGATAATCCTAGACTTCTAGATATGATACAGGTGGATATTGGTGGCCACCTGCCTATTCCACTTGGACCCACACCATTGTTTCTTTCAGTTTTTCAGTTTCCTTAATTGTAGCACAATTTACTATTTTTAGCAGCTCTTCGGGTCCTGAACTTCCGGAGCTATTTTGAGGCCCTAAACGATGTTTTTTGGGCAGGCGAATATGAGTGCATTTCGGAATCAATATTCACTATCAACAATGTATTTCTTGGATAGATCTTTCTAACGATGTATCATGTGCGTCAAACGGAGATAGTATGAAAAAGTTACGACCCCGAGAAATTGATGTACCAATTTACCCCAATGGGGCCCATATTCTGGTGTTTCATCTCCTAGGGTTAGGTTTTTGGATGTTTAGGGTTTTCCATTGTTTCTCAGTAATATATAGGCCTTCGAGCCTCATTGTAAGAGGCAGTTTAGAGGCCAGTAGCCGCCACATCTCTTCTCAGTGATAAGCTACTAGTGCCCTAGCTAGTTTATTTCCATTTTGTCTGTAAGCATTTTTCAGTCATTTGTTATTAATGAACTAAAGTCTTATTTCCACTGCATCTCTGCATTTATGTGTATTTCTATATTTCATTGTGTTCCTACATAAATCCGGATCAATGGTATCAGAGCGGTTTGCTCGTTCTCGATCTTTCTTTGCATGTCCCCAACGAGGTCAGGGTATAAGGAGTTGGGGCTCGATCTGGTTGAACCTTTGCAAGATCAGTCTCGCAAACCCTGACGACTGCCCATGGGGGAAGAAAAGAAAGACGAGGGAGTAGGATATCCTATCAAAATGTTTCTCGAGGAGGCCCTCGAGAAACAAAAGAATGCGATGATGGACAACTTTTCCCAGATTCTTCAACGGATTCCCACTAGCGGTGCATCGACATCCAATAGCCACCCTGGAGGCACCACTCCTTTTAAGGTACAAGTAAACTTTGACATTCCCATATTTGAGGGCCAAATAGATGTAGATGTCATAGATAGATGGTTGAATCTGTTAGAAGGATATTTCTCGGTTCATGAATTTTCCGACCGAGAAAGGATTATTTTGACACTCCTCAAAGCCGCCCCCCATGTCAAGGACTGATGGGAAACCTAATTGGAGCAATAGGGAGAGGGGGAACCATGTCTATTCTCGACCACACTCACTTGAAATTATTTCCGAGATGCCATCAAGGAACAATATTATCCCATGGGAAGCCGTGAGCACAAATACATACAATGGACTATGCTGCGACAACAAAGGGACCAAGATGTGCATGAGATGACGAATCCGTTTCATACCCTACAGACAAAGTTGGGTATCAAATATTTAGAGAAACATTTGGTGTTAAAGTACCACAGTTGTCTGCAGACATACATTTAGGAGGAAATGGAGTTCCTTGACATCTCCTCGCTTGGTGTGGCGTACCGATATGCTGCCAAGAATGAGCAGAAGTTCAAACAGAAAAAGTGAGACTTTGGGTCTGTGAATCAGAAGCAAGGGAAAGGTACCACCAAACTGCAGAAAAAAGGACCAAGCCAAGGAAGAGCAGCCTAGGATAACCCGCTAAAGCCATAAGAAAAGAACAACACCATGAAGCCAAAAAAAGACATGGGGAAGTGGTGTGAGTTCCATAAGAGCTCCACTCACAACACAAGTGAGTGTCGGGCCAAGCAGTCACTGGTAGCCGAGTTGAACGCTTATGAATCGGATGCATGCTCCGACTCTGAATTAGAACCTGACAAGGGGAATGACAGGGGGAAGCAGATTATGGATGTGGAGCCCAATGCCACCATTGCCACCACGAAGATCCAGAAGGAGGAACCAGAAGATCCAGAGGAGGCGGAGCATCTCTTCCATTCCAATATGTGGGTAAAGGGTTCCCCGTTGTAGTTCATTGTCGACAGCGAGAGACAAAAGAACCTCATCTTGGTAGAGGTCATGAAGCGGCTAGGCTTTCTGACCACAACACACCCACAACCATACAACATCGGGTGGTTGCACCAAGGATGGGACCTCCGTGCCATCCAACAATGTCACCTTCCCTACAACATCAAGCCCTTCATGGATGAGGTATTATGTGACATTTCTCCTCTTGATGTTTCTAATGTATTATTAGGCCAACCGTACTTGTGGAAGAAACATGTTGTGTATGAGTCTAGGCCTCATGTTGTTATTATCACCTTGAGCAATAAGTTGTACAGGATACCAGAGATAGCACTGCCTACCACCGTCTCTTTAGTTACTGCAAAACAATGCAGTAAGCTCATTTCCAAAACCAGGAATTTTTTTTTCCTGATGATCCGCCCTCAGGAAAAGAGGAAGACTATGGCCATGACTTCCAGACAGGGCCCCACTGCACAAAAACAACAAATGGATAAGGTTGTGGAGTAGTACGAGGACATATTCACCTCCCCCACAGGGGTGCCTCTACACTGCCAGGTCAAGCACCCCATTGATCTCACCCCAAGTGTGCCACTACGCAATGGACACATCTATCGGTGCTCTGTTCTAGAGAATGAAAAAATCAAGAGGCAGATTCAGGAGCTATTGCAGAAAGGTCACATCCGACCAATTTCATCACCCTGTGGGAGCCCGATCGTGTTGGTGCAGAAGAAGGATGGGACTTGGAGACTTCGCATTGACTATCGGGCACTGAACAAGATCACTGTTCAGAATAGGTACCCGATCCCACAGATTGACGACCTTCTGGACCAACTCAAGGGGGTGAAATATTTCAGCAATATCGACTTGAAGTCGGGGTATCACCAGGTACCAATCGAACCCTCTGATGTGTGGAAGACTGCCTTCAAATCCAAGGAGGGCCTTTTCGAATGGTTGGTCATGCCATTCGGGTTGACGAATGCCCTTGTAACCTTCATGAGGCTAATGGAAGACATCCTACAACCATTCGCCAACTCATTTGTAATGGTGTACTTGGATGACATTCTGATCTTCAGCCAGACTTGGGAAGAGCACCTCCACCACATCTGACAGGTCCTCCAAACACTGCGACAACACAAGTTTTGTGCCAATTTGGAGAAATGCACTTTTGGCATGACCCAGGTTCAGTATATGGGATACATTATTGATGTGCGGGGGGTGCATGTGGATCCAACAAAGATCCAAGTCATTTGGGATTGTCCAGCCCCAACCACCCTAACAGAGCTCCGCATCTTTTTAGGTCTTGCCAATTTCTACCATATGTTTGTGTTGGGATTCTCTCATATCACTTGGCCCTTGAGTCAGGTCACCAAGGGAGGAGATAAAGAAAAATTCTTTTGGTCCAAATATCAATAGAAGGCATTCAGGGAGTTGAAGCATCGCCTCTGCTCTGCACCAGTGCTCATATTACCATACTTGCAACAACCATTTGAGATCGAGACAAATGCCTCTGACTATGCCATTGGGGTAGTCCTTACTCAACATGGGCATCCAGTGACATATCACAGTGATACACTTTCCGACACAGTCTGAAAGTATCCCACTTATGACAAAGAAATGTATTCCATTTTGCAGGCTTGTTGGCAATGGAAGCATTATAGTTTGTGAAAGGAAACGGTCATCCACACAGACCACTGACCCCTACAGTTCATACAAACACAAGGGAAGTTGCAGAACGATCGCCATCAGAAGTGGTCCACATACCTGCAACAGTTTCATTTGAACATTAAGTACAAGAAAGGAAGCACCAATAATGTTGAATATTGCCTCAGTCGACCACCCATCGTGGTGCTAACCACTGTGCTCAACTCTTGTGGGCACGATACTTTCGATTGGCCGCTTCTCTACACAAGTGATCCAGAATTCGGCCACACATACAATACACTCTTGGAGGGTAAGCAAGTTCCCAATTTTCACCTCCAAGATTCCTTGTTGTGTCACCTGGGACACCTTTGTGTTCCTTCAAGAGAGTGTGCCAAGATGATTTTGGAGGCACACTACATTCGGGTCACTAGGAATTTCGGGGTCAAGAAAACCATAGCAGTACTGTAAAAGTATTTCTACTGGTCGAACCTTCGATGGGATGTCGGGAAGTACATCAAGTCCTACACTGCTTGTGCCATATCCAAACTGACCATCAAGAAGCAAGGCCTCTATACTCTGATTCCTACCCCTAGTCAACCTTGGGAATCCATCACTATGGATTACATCTTGAGCCTTCCTTCTACTAAGCATGGAAATGACTGTGTTTTTGTGGTCGTCGATTGATTCTCGAAGATGTCCATTATGATGGCCTGCAAGAAGAATATCACAGTAGAAGCCACTGCTAAACTCTTCTTTGAACGAGTGTGGGTACACTTTGGGATCCCACAGTCTATCATCTCAGATCGGGACAGCAGGTTCATTAGTACATTTTGGTCCAGCCTCTAGTCGATGCTGGACACCAAGCTCACCAAGTCCATAGCTTTCCATCTGCAAATTGATGGCCAAACAAAGGTCATCAACCAGATGATTATACACATTCTGCGCATGTAAAACTCAAGGCATCCACGCACATGGAATGAGAGCCTCCCCTATGTACAACAGAGCTACAAACGGGTTCTCCATAGCTCAACCAGCCACAACCCCTTTCAAGTGGGCTTGGGATTCCAACCACTATGTCCCATTGACGTAGCCATGCCATTTGCGACTACTCGGGCAGATTCATCCCATGTCCAATATGAGGCTAACAAGGAAAACAACTTCATTGAGTGCATTCAGCACATCCACCAACAAGTTCATGACATATTGGACAGAGCCAATGCTAAGTACAAGCAATGACATGATCAACATCGGGTGCCACACAACTTCCAGGTGGGTGACAAAGTGTGGCTACATTTGCAAAAGGAGCGCCTTGCTGGACCCTATCGCAAGATCTGCCCACTACGATATGGGCCATACACCATCACTAAGGCTATAGGGGAAAATGCCTTTGAGCTCGGTATTCCACCATTCCTTGGTCTGCACCTAGTATTCAATGTGGACCGCCTTCAGCCCTACCTTCCACCTCTACTAGACACATCTGACATAGAAGAACAACTCACACCAACAGAGTTAAACCCAGATTGCATGGAACAAGCCACAACTGATCGAATTATGGACACACAGATCAATAACACCCACCAATAGAGGATCCATCTATATCGATTTGTCAAAGCAGGCCAACTCCTTCACTAGGGCAAGTGGCTCACCAGGGACCAAGTTCAACAGAAGTTTCCTCATCTCATGGAGGAACTCAACACAATGGGGACCATTGCTTCCTAAGTGGGGAGGAATGATCCAGGTGGATATTGGTGGCCACCCGCCTATTCTACTTGGACCCACACCATTGTTTCTTTCAGTTTTTTAGTTTCCTTAATTGTAGCACAATTTACTATTCTTAGCAGTTCTTCGGGTCCTGAACTTCCGGAGCTGTTTTGAGGCCCTAAGCGACGTTTTTTGGGCATGAATGCTCTGGCGAATATGAGTCCGTTATGGGCTTGATATTTTCTATCATCAATGTATTCCTTGGATATATATTTCTAACGATGTATCATGTGCGTCAAACGGAGATAGTATGAAAAAGTTACGACCCCAGGAAATTGATGTACCAATTTACCCCAACAGGGCCCATATTCTGGAGTTTCATCTCCTAGGGTTAAGTTTTTGGATGTTTAGGGTTTTCCATTGTTTCTAAGTAATATATAGGCCTTCGAGCCTCATTGTAAGAGGCAGTTTACAGGCTAGTAGCTGCCACATCTCTTCTAAGAGATAAGCTACCAATGCCCTAGCTAGTTTATTTCCATTCTGTCTGTAAGCATTTTTCAGTCATTTGTTATTAATGAAATGAAGTCTTATTTCTGCTGCATCTCTGCGTTTATGTGTATTTATGTATTTCATTGTGTTCCTACATAAATATGGATCAAGATAGATATGAAACTAAACGAAGAACCCTAAGAGTTAGACAGAGTAAAGAAATTCATTTTTTGCAGTTTTAAATACTTTTTGAAAGCTCTCACTTTCGGCAGCTTAGCTGGGTTCCAAAAGGCATTTTTAGCTGTTGAAATCTCTGCTTTTGGCAGCTAACCCTACTCTGTTTCATGCCCATAATCTTTCAAAAGCACAGACACAGGAAGCGTGTCAATATTTTTTCCCAGATCAAACATTTTTGCTGCCAAATCATCTCAACAAATTTCTAAATGAATGATAAAATTAAAAAGGATGAAGATTATCCTTCCTTTCAAGTTTCTATAGAAGATATAAAGTAAAAAGCGTTAAGAGGATTTTCTATTTTTGGCCAAAGTATTTCACAACTATCAAAAGAATATTTCTAGTGCCTTTTCATCACCTTGAATGTTATTGAAGATGTCAAAGATTGTTGAAGCTGTCGAAGATTGCTAAAGATTAAGTTGATAAGGGTTTGACCCTCAAAATAGGACTTGATCCTACACATCATATATATTTGATTTTGTTCTATTATTATTATTTCATATCCATTTTAATAGTATCTTGAATTTTTATTTAAATTTTATAAATCCTAGTGCTGTGAATGGAAGAGGGTTCGACTTTGGAGACTCTTTCATACATTGTACTCAAGCTTCTAATTTTAATATTAAGGAATATAAGCTTCTTTTTCCATTAATTGTTCAAATTCCCATCTTCTTGTCTAGTCTGTACTTGCACTTGAATGTTATATTCATGTTATTCATGTTTGTCTAATGCCTGATATCTATCATCCTATCTTTGCATTGATGAGTTATAATTGCAAGTATTATTTACTTATTGTAATTTTCCATTCATATATGTTTTATTGTATGATTCTGCTGATATAGTAAGGATTCTCCACACATCCACTTATTTACAAACTCTATGAACAGTAGTAGTTGAAATTCATGTCCATCTGAGTGTGTTTATGCATGTCTTGAGCGAGTGAGGTTTGATTTACTCATCCAACTTGATCAATTTGATTTAATCATTGAGATATTAGTTAATTTACCAGGCTTCTTTGAGATACAACCTAGAAGAACTCCTGGAGTGATAACAAATTCGTGTTGTTTCCAAGGAAGGAAATTCGAAGAAAGCTTCCATGGGAGACGACACAGTCCCATATTTTTGATAGACAAAGCCTGGGCACTATTTCGATTGTGTTCATCTATCTAGTGACTCCATGAAGGCCAAATTCAATGGCGAATCCACAATATTCAAATGTCAAAAGAATTTGCTTCTCTTTTGGATCGGAGTTTTGCACCTCTTGAATTCTCTTCAATTCCTGGTTTCCCAAATCCAGTACCTAATATGTCAGAATGGGGAGATTTTTTGCCTATCTTTAGAGAGAGTGAAGAAGAAAATCCCGCAGAACACCTCCTCACGTTTCACGAGTGCATGGATCTACTAGATCTACAACATGAAGATGTTAATGTATTCATTGTATGGTGATGCATGTGAGTGGTATTTCTCTTTGACTCCTTCAAGAATTTCATCTTTGAAAGACTTCCACAGAGTATTCAATGAGCGTTGTAAAAGGTTCTTTTCAGATGAGTTTTTATTTGATAATTGTTGTGAAGAATATGAATTGCATAATAAGGTTGAATATGTAAATAGAGACGAATCTCTCCCTCATAATCTAAATCATCTCTTTAATGATCTTCATGATGATGTGATTTCCCATCAACATAAACTAGAAATGGATTGTAAAGGAGCTGAATATCCTCTTACTATCATTGAATCTGATTGTTATGAATCTGAAGAATTGGTTTCTTTAGCTACACATGGAAATGATCAGCTTTTTGTTGGTCAAATGTCGATTGAAATCAATAAGGCTAGCCCACAATTTTCAGATTTGCACACCAAGGGAAGTGGTAGTAAACATGAGGAATGAGATTTTCAGAAAACATCTAATCTCCAAGAAGGACAACAAGAGGATTATATTTATCCTTATGTACGTTTCATTTAAAATTTTGATGAAAAGGATGAATATGATGAGAATATTTTTATAACAACATGTAACAACTTGGGATTTGCAACAGATACTAAGGGTAGCTCTCAACTTTCAGATTTGTAGACAAAGGGAGATTGCAACAAATATGAGGAGGGAGATATTGAGTCGAATATCCTAGATCAACAGTTCATAATGCATGTTTCTCCTATAGACATTGAGTAGTGTACATTTAAAATGGAGATCACTGAAAGCAATCAACATAAGTACTTAAAATTTCAGTTGGAACAACAACTTAAAGAGTTATTCCTTTATGATTTTGATGACCCTATTACTGATTATCTGGATTTCATGAGTAGCATAGATGTTAAAATCTTTTTGTTAGATGAAATTTGGTTATGTCATCTTTTCCAACTGCATTTATGGATGCTATGGTTTCTTATATTTTTCAATCCCAGATCAAGGATGTTATCGGTAAATCAATTTTTTACATGGATTCATTGGAATCATGGATTCCCTTGATAAGAGTTAGTGCAGTTGGTTAGTTTAGGGGTAGGTAGGAGAATAAGCTCTTCATATGAGCAGGTAGATTGTTTTTAGTTTTCTTGAATAAGTAGAGAAAACTACAGGCAGACTACAGGTTTGTAGAGGATCAGTTGTAAAGGCCAGATGAATCCATATCCCAATGGTAAAGGCATATGGAACTACTAGATTCTTGGAAACCTTGCAGGGAGGTCTCCATCCTAGTTGGAGCCAATGTTAGCACTCAAAATGGTTTTGTAAATTTTGAGGCACTTTCATTCATTCGTGTTTAAATTATCATATTGTTTGGTCTTTCTCCTTTTATTAAAATCCTCAGATATTCTATTTAGATTTTGACCATCTTGATTTGATCAATTTTTCCCAGAAAATCCTATGAATCTGCCTTACCTAGCTTATCAGGTTTTATGGTTTTCTACCAAAATTTGGGGAACCCACTAGCCAAGTCTCAATTCAAGACATGAATCAAGCCACAAGTTAACACAAAGTCTAGTGCATCAAGCCATTAGTTATTCCACAATTCAATTCATAAGTCGACACACAAGCCACAAGTCAAGCAAATCCCAGTGAAAACACTGAGCACCATACCTTTCTACTCCTCATCGATAAGTTATATGAGCATTTGAATTTATAAATCCATGATTCAAGCCTCAGACTCAAGTCACGAATCAAACAACATTATCAAGACACGAGTTAATATATAAAGCACCAAGCCACATGCAAGAAGGGCCATGAGGAGCAACTATGCATGGGAGGGAACCACACATCAAAGGGAAAATAAAATCTTGCATGTTTCAGGTTGTTTTCAGCTGCAAGGTTTAAAGTGTCTTGCACCCAACAAATTGAAAGTAAAATTGATTATTTGATATCCAGGTTCTTCAACACTAGAAAACTAGAAACCATAGTATCATAGGTGTGTACAGAGGTGTGTTGGAAAATATTTAACAAACAATGCATGCTTGTATACTTGTCATTGATGGCAAGTACAATAGTGAAGATGGCATGAGTACAGAAAGTATGAAATAGATGGGCATTATGAGAAGACGCTACAAAGAATATTCGAATAAGCTCAGAAGAGATAGTGTAGAGGATTGTTGGTAGATCATCAATGGAAAGATAAGAGTAAGTGGAACAAAGTAAGCTCGGGAGGAGAAGCATCATTTCTGATTGTTGGATCCCATTTACAATTCCCTATGACCATCAGATCAAGTGTTGATCGGGACTGTTGATCCCATGCGATTTCGCAGTTTCGCGACTCGTGACTTGGAGACACAAGAAACATAACCATCGAAATCGCAATATGAAAAATTGTGATTTAATCACAACCATTAGATCAAGGTGTGATCTGGACCGTTGATCCGACCGAGACTTCATTTCAGAGTTTCGCAACTCGCGACTTGGAGAGGCAAGAAATATAACCACCAAAATCATGATATGCGAAATTACGATTTAATTGTAGCCGTCAGATCAAGGTGTGATCTGGACCATTGATCCGAGACTCCATTTCATAGTTTTACAAATCACGACTTGGAGAGGCAAGAAATATAACCACCGAAATTGTGATATGCAAAATCGCTATCTAATCACAGTCGTCAGATCAAGGTGTGATCTGGACTGTTGATTCGACTCTATTTCGGAGTTTCACGAATCGTGACTTGGAGAGGCAAGAAACATAACCACAAGAATGTCGAAATTGCGATATGATCTGAGCCATTGAATTAAGATCAGATCTAGAATTTCGAATCATAGGACAATTCGCTGACTTGGAGTCAACAGAGCATGGTGTGGAAACTCACAAGATGCGAGATCGCGATAAGATCTAGACCGTTGGATGTATGGAGATTTCAACCATTGATCAGACGCAATGAAGTTTATAAACTTGTGAAATTTGAAACCCCTTTTGGCACAGCCTATGGTCACCACCGGTGGTCAGGAGAAGGGAAAGGAGTTTGTTCATATAAGCTCCATTTTGGGGTTTCGGGGATCACGACTTGGAGATTCGATATGCCTCATCTCCAGATTCACGAAATGCAAATTCACGAAAAGCACTTTATGCATAAGCGCTTGGTCATGGCCATGGTCATATAGAGGAAGGAGCTAGTGCAGAAAAGCTCTGTATCAGAGTTTTGGAGGTCACGACATGAAGTGTCGAGACACTTGGCCACAGGAATGCCGAAATGCCGAAACCTGATTTAAAGGCAAGACTAATAAAGTTCATCCAATGGTGAAGATAAACTTGAATATGATTGAAGGGCTACTGTTCTCTCTCACAGTTAATTCATCAGTTACAAATTAGTTATAAAAACTGATTCATGATTCCTGATCGGTTGGCATTTCAGTTTCTTAGACAGTTTCTCTTTTGCCTAAGAAGATTCGAAGGGTAACTGTTGTGGGAGTGGTGCATAAAATAAAAATACATAGACTGTGTGAGGTTGGTTGTTCTGGACAAAAAATTAATTAAACTGTAAGAAAGGGAAAATCACAGGATGCGCAGTGTGAGACTGAGAATATGCGCAGTGTGAGATAAAACTCAGAGAAGAGTAACAGATGAGGAAAAGACTTGAAGCAGAGAAGAATGATAGAACAAGTTGAAGCAGAGTAGAATGACATAACAAGTTGAAGCAGAGAAGATTTACAAAAGAGACAGAGGAAGAGAAGAATTGCAAAACAGTTAGAAGAAGACCAGATTTACAGAATAGAGAAGAAGTGGTAAGAATCGATCTATCTGTGTAGTTGGTTGTTTAATTATTCATTTATATTCTAGGGTGGTTGGGAGGTTCTAGGGAGGACTGTTGTCCTCAGAGGTTCAAGTGGGAGCTTGAACACGGGGAGTTGTAGCTTCCATCTGGTTACAGCCAGAGAAACCAGGGTGGCAGGGTGGTGCAAGGGAGAACAAGTGTTCTCTATTATAAATATTGGAGCCTATGTAACTGGAAGTTGGTGCTTCCATCCAGTTGATGCTAGAACATTAAGGGAGTTGGTGCTAGAGAAACTAGAGATTTGGTGCTATCAAACAAGTTGCAGCCTGTAAAATAGAGGTAACAGCCTCACATTGAGTTGCTGATCAATTAAAGATGATGTACATAACTTAAAAGACTGTGTATCATTTCGAAGAAGAAGAGGTTTTCTCCCTTTATGGGTTTCCTCATGAAAATCCGTCTCTGTGTATACCTTATGTGTGACTGATGCTCAGTAATTTTATTGTCTATATGCTATATAATGTTGATGATCACTTGAAGAAAGATTAAGAATGTATTAATAGACTTCAAATTGTTTAAGCACAATAACAACTAATTCACCCCCCCCCTCTCAGTTGTCTTAGTAATTTCAACAATTGGTATTAGAGAGGGCTCCTTTTATTCAAAGGTAGATCTGTAAGCTTAAATATGACAAGTCATGAAGGGACTTCAGCCTCTAAGCCCCCTCTATTTGACGAAACAAATTTTGCCTTCTGGAAGGTTGGAATGAGAACATACTTAATGGCCTTGGGTGCTGATGTTTGGGATGTAGTAGAGACTGGATATACAAAACCTATTGTGCTAGCCTCCAAGGACGATAAGTTAGAGTTTAGTTTTAATGCTAAGGGAATGAATGCTATTTTGAATGGACTTGTTAAAGCTGAGTTTGTAAAGGTGATGCATCTTGAAACTGCCAAAGCAATGTGGGATAAACTTATTAGTAGCTATGAAGGAAATGAGAAAGTAAAAGATGCCAAACTTCAAACATACAAATAGAAATTTGAACAACAAAAGATGAATGAAGATGAAACAATTAGCAAGTATTTTTTAAGAGTTGAAGAACTTGTGAATGCTATGAAGGGTCTTGGTGAGAAGTTTGACGACTCACTCTTAGTTCAGAAGATTTTAAGATCTCTACCTGATAAATTTAATCCAAATGTCTCTGTAATAGAAGAATTAAATGATCTCAAAACTCTGTCCATTGATCAACTTCTAGGAAATTTAACTGCATATGAAATGAGAATTAGCAAAGATAAATCCATTACTAGAGAAGCATCATTTAAAGCAGACAAGAATATTGATTCATAATATGAGAAGGTTAAAGAAAGGATCAGGAAAATATCAAGGCAAGTTGCCCTTCAAATGATTTAACTATGGTAAGATAGGTCATATTGCATCTAAGTGTCCTCATCAGAAAAAGGACCAGAACTCTAATGATGAAAAGAAGTACCAATTGAAGAAATATAGTAAGAAGAAAAGCTTGGTTGCAAATAATGACAATTCCTCAGAAGACACCAATAGTGACTCTTCCTGTGAAGATAAGGTAAATGACTTCATGCTTATGGCCAAAGAGGATTATGATAATGAAATAACAGGAAGTGATGATAATGATGAAGAATTTGTGGTTGATATGGAAGGAGAACTGATCAGTGCACTGGACGAAATTGATAGACTTAGAATTAAGAACAGAAAGAAAAAACAATTGTTGACACAGTTTAAGAAAGACAGTAAAAAACCCAATGAAGACTTTGCTCTGCTGAAAGTGGAATTAGAAGAGGTAAAGAAAATAGAATACATACTGAAACAAAAATTGTCAGAGAAGAAAGTGAAGCCTTAGAAGAAGAGATAGTAAAAACAAGAAACAAAATGGAGAAGTTTAAGGGATTGTATCATCAAAATCTTCCAAGTATTAAATCCTCAGAAGGATTAACCTCCATTCTAAATTAGCAAAGAAATTCAAAATTGAAAGATGGATTGGGATATGAAGAAGGATCAAGTAGTGATCATCCAAGTAATACAAAACTGATCAAGTTTTTCAAATCCTCAAACATTGACAATAGTCACTCTACAAAAACAAAGAAGGAAAATCAGCCACCAAGAAGGAATGAAAGAAAAAGCACTAGAACTGAATTTGTATATCAAAAAGATTATCGACATGAAAGAAATCAACCTCCTCAAAGAAGACAGATATTTTCAAGGTACAAAGATTTTTTCTATGGTTATTGTTTTTTCTTCTCTAATTTTGGTCACAAAGCTATAAACTGCTCTTTAAAATTTAGATATGAACAATCAAGATATTCAATGAATAACTATCTTCCACAACAAAGATTGAGACAGCCAAGCAACAAACAATCACAGAATATAAATCATGTGATGACTGGGAGAAGGACACAGGTGAAATGCAACAACAATTATAAACATAACAATCATTATGATCTATTATTCAGTGAACTAGAATGTTACAACTGCCATAATTATGGACATAAAGCTGCCAACTATCACTTAAAGAATTACAAGTCAAATTTGATCCCCACTACTGAAAATGTCAAAGTTTGGAAGAACAAAGTAGATAACAAGTGTGGACTAGTGCTATCAGCCCAAAGAAAAAAGAATCCCTGGTATATTGAAAGTGGATGCTCCAAACACATGACTGGAGACAAAAGTAAGCTTCTAACTCTAAGTGATAGCAAATCATGGAATGTAACTTTTGGAAATGATGCACCAGGAAAGATAAAAGGTAAAGGAATTGTAAGTTTGAGTAATGGCAAAAGGAAAGCTCAAGATGTGTTGTTCGTAGAAGGTTTGAAACATAATCTTCTTAGTGTCAGTCAAGTTTGTGACCGAGGGTGTGAAGTTTTTTTTACTTCTAAAGACTGTAAAATAAAGGCTTTGAGTTCAGGACAACTAATTGCAAAAGGGATAAGAACAAAAAATAATGTCTATGTGTTAAAAGAAGAAAAATAAGAATGTCACTTAAGCAAGTATGATGAAAGTTGGTTGTGGCATAGGATACTTGAACACCTACATTTTGATCATATAATCAAGCTCAGAAACAATGGGGTAGTAAAGGATCTTCCAAAGATATCAAATCCATACAAATTTGTGTGTAAATATTGCTAGATAGGAAAGCTTACTCGCACTCGGTTCAAATCTAAAAACTTTCCTTCAATAGAAAAACCTCTCCAGTTAGTACATATGGATCTATGTGGACCATCAAGGAAAGAAGGTACAGGAAAAGAAAATTACTTTATGTTGATTATTGATGACTATTCTAGACTAACTTGGGTTGCCTTTTTGAATGAAAAATCTGAAGCATTTGAAAAATTCAAAGTGTTTAAGGCTTTGACTGAGAATCAAATAGGAAAAAGATTAAAGGTAGTAAGGTCTGATAGAGGAGGAGAGTTTAGTTCAGGGAACTTCAAAGAGTTTTGTGATAAACATGGGATCAAAAGAGAGTACACAATTCCAAGGAATCCACAGCAAAATGGAGTTGTTGAGAGGAAGAATAGGTCAGTACAACAAATGGGAAGATCAATGATGAATGAAAGGAACATACCTCAGACATATTGGGTGGAAGCAATTCATATAGCTATTCATATCCTTAACAAAGCTCATCGCAGGCCACACAGTGACAGGACTCCTTATGAACTATGGTTTGGAATACCTGCTTCAATCAAGCATTTTAAAGTCTTCGTGATTAAATGTTATATCAAGAACAATGATGAAAATATTGGCAAATATGATGACAGGTCCAATGAAGGTATCTTTTTGGGTTATGCTACAAATAGTAAAGGGTACATATGCTACAATAAGAGATTGCATAAACTAGTTGATTGTATAGATATAAAAGTTGATAAAGAAATCCCAGTCAGAAATGTAAGCAGTGCTAAACCAAGAACAAAAGATATAGTTGAAGACGAAGATGAACAGGTCCAAGGATCAGAAAAGGAAGAATCTAAATCAGATGAAGAAACAAATACTCAGACTGACACAAATCAGCAGAAAGAAGTTAAATCACCTCTCAAAATTATTAGAAAGAATCATCCTGAAAATCAAATAATTGGAGATATAAATAAAGGAGTTCAAACAAGAAGGAAATTGATTAAAGACTCAGAACAATCTCATGTTGCCTTTTTATCTATGACTGAACCTAACTTTTTTTAGGAAGCTAGCCAGGATGATGATTGGATTAGAGAAATGAATGAAGAGCTTGATCAAATTGAAAAGAACAATACTTGGGAGCTTGTCCCTATACCTGAAGATAAGAATGTAATAGGTTCAAAATGGGTGTTCAAGAATAAAATGAATGAAAAAGGGCAAGTTGTTAGAAATAAAGCCAGATTGTTCTGTAAAGGATATGCAGAAGTTCAAGGTCAGGACTTTGATGAAACTTTTGCACCAGTGGCAAGATTGGAAGCCATCAAAATGTTTCTTGCTTATTCATGTCATAAGAACTTTAATGTTTATCAGATGGATGTTAAGTCAACACTTCTAAAATGGAGATCTAGAAGAAGTATATATGGAGCAACCTAAAGGATTCTCATTGACAGGTAATCCTAATCATGTTTTCAAGTTGAAGAAGGCCTTATATGGACTGAAACAAGCACCACGAGCTTGGTATTTTGGTCTGGACAAATTTCTACAAGACAAAGGGTTCAAGAAAGGTACTGTTGACAACAATCTCTACATTAACTCTGAAAGTGATAATTTACTAGTTGTTCTGGTTTATGTAGATGATATTATTTTTGGTTGTACTAATGAATCATCTGCCTAATGGTTTGATAACTCTATGCAAACAGAGTTTGAGATGTCCATGATAGGATAACTATCATATTTTCTTGGCTTACAAGTAAAACAAAGTTCTGCAGCAATATTTATCTCTCAAGAAAAATATTTGAAAGAGATGTTAAAGAAATTTTAGATGGAGGATTCCTCTCCTGTTAGTACACCTATGGTGGTTGGTTGCAATATGAGTAAATATGATATCTTACCTGATGTTGATCAAAGGTCATATCGCTCTATGATAGGTAGTCTTCTGTACATCATAGCATCTCATCCTGATATAATGCAAGATGTTGGAATGGTAGGTCGTTATCAGTTTGCTCCTAAACAAAGTCATTTGGTAGCTGTCAAAAGAATATTTAAATACTTGAAGGCAACAATGACTCATGGTCTGTGGTATCCTAGAAATCAGAATTTCCAGTTAACTGCTTATTCAGATGCAGATTGGGCAAACTGTGTTAATGAGAGAAAAAACACCAGTAGAGGAGCATTCTTTCTGGGTGACTCATTAGTTGCATGGCTTAGTAAAAAGAAAGGATCCATTTCATTATCAACTACAAAGGATGAATACATTACTGCTGCTACTTGCTGCATACAAATTTTATGGTTGATACAAACTCTTGTAGATTTGAAGGTAACTTACACTGATCCCATTCCTATTCACTGTGATAACACTAGTTCCATTAGTGTCTCCAAGAATTTTGTTCTTCATTCCAAGACTAAGCATATTCCAATAAAGTACCATTTTCTTAGAGAACAAGTTACAAACAAAATTGTTCAACTGAATTATATACCTTCTATAGAACAGATTGCAGATATATTTACAAAACCATTAGCAGCAACCCCTTTTGGATACCTTCGTCAAAAGTTGGGGGTTATAATTTATTGTGTCTAATATGTCACCTAGCCAGGGGGAGTACTTATTGAATATCTGGTGTATTTCCAAGATGCTCATAGTTGACAGGGGGAGTATGTTTTGCAATAGCTTAAGGGGAGCATGTTTTTTTTTTGTTTTTTGTTTTGGACATTGATGTCAAAGGGGGAGAAAAGAGTCCGGGAGGAGAGTTCAAATGCTCTAGGAGGAGAGTCTGAATGCATGTGGATTCCTGTGTTGCCATCAATTCCAAATGGGGATAATGTTGACAAATATTTAACAGACAATGCATGCTTGTATACTTGTCATTGATGGCAAGTACAACAGTGAAGATGGCATGAGTACAGAAAGTATGAAATAGATGGGCATTATGAGAAGACGCTACAGAGAAGATTCGAATAAGCTCAGAAGAGATAGTGCAGAGGATTGTTGGAAGATCATCGATGGCAAGATAAGAGTAAGTGGAACAAATTAATATCGGGAGGAGAAGCATCATTTCTAATCATTGGATCCCATTTACAATTCCCGATGACCGTCAGATCAAGTGTTGATCGGGACTGTTGAACCCATGCCATTCACAGTTTCGCAACTCGCGACTTGGAGAGGCAAGAAACATAACCATCGAAATCACGATATGCAAAATCATGATTTAATCATAGTCGTCAAATCAAGGTGTGATCTGGACAGTTGATCCGATCGAGACTCCATTTCAGAGTTTCGTGACTTGCAACTTGGAGAGGCAAGAAATATAACCACCGAAATCACGATATACGAAATTGCGATTTAATCGCAGCCATTAGATCAAGGTGTGATCTGGACCATTGATCCGAGACTCCATTTTGGAGTTTTGTGACTTGTGACTTGGAGAGGCAAGAAATATAACCACTAAAATCATGATATGTGAAATCGCAATCTAATCGTAGCCATCAGATCAAGGTGTGATCTGGACCATTGATTCGACTCCATTTTGTAGTTTCACGAATTGCAACTTGGAGAGGAAAGAAACATAACCACAAGAATGTCGAAATCGTGATATGATCTGAGCCATTGAATTAAGATCAGATCTGTATTGTCGAATCATAGGACAAGTCACTGACTTGGAGTCAACAGAGCATGGTGTGGAAACTCGCGAGATGTCAGATCGCGATAAGATCTGGACCATCAGATGTATGGAGATTTCAACCGTCAATCATACGTGATGAAGTTTATAAACTTGGGAAATTTGAAGCACCTTTTGGTATAGCCTGTGGTCACCATTGGTGGTCACGAGAAGGGAAAGGAGTCAGTTCATATAAGCTCCATTTTGGGGTTTTGGGGATCGTGACTTGGAGAGCCGAGATGCCTCATCTCCAGATTCACAAAATGTTAATCCAAGAAAAGTACTTTATGCATAAGTGCTTGGTCATGGCCATGGTCATATAGAGGAAGGAGATAGCACACAAAAGCTCTGTGTCGGAGTTTCAGAGGTTGCAACATGAAGTGTCGAGACACTTGGCCACATAAATACTGAAATGCCGAAACCCGATTTAAAGGCAAGATTAATAAAGTTTATCCAATGGTGCACATAAACTTGAATATGATCGAAGGGCTACTGTTCTCTCTCACAGTTAATTCATCAGTTACGAATCAGTTAGCAAAACTGATTCATGATTCCTCATCGGTTGGTGTTTCAATTTCTTAGATGATTTCTCTTTTTCTTAAGAAGATTCGAAGGGTAACTTCTGTGGGAGTGGTGCATAAAAGAAAAAGACATAGACTATTCAAGGTTGGTTGTTCTGGATGAAAAATGAACTAAACTGTAAGAAAGGGAAAATCACCGGATGCGCAGTGTGAGACTGAGAATATGCGCAGTGTGAGACTGAGAATATGCGCAGTGTGAGATAAAACTCATAGAAGAGTAACAGATGAGGAAAATACATGAAGTAGAGAAGAATGACAGAACAAGTTGAAGCAGAGCAGATTTTCAAAACAAACAGAGCAAGAGAAGAATTGCAGAACAGTTAGAAGAAGACCAAATTTATAGAACAGAGAAGAAGTGGTAAGAATCGCTCTATCTGTGTAGTTGGTTTTTTAATTATTCATTTATATTCCAGGGTGGTTGGGAGGTGCTAGGGAGGACTGTTTTCCTTAGAGGTTCAAGTGGGAGCTTGAACACAGGGAGTTGTAGCTTCCATCTGGTTGCAGCTAGAGAAACCAAGGTGGCAGGGTGGTGCAAGGGAGATAAAATGTTCTATGTTATACAGGTTGGAGCCTGTGTAACTGGAAGTTGGTGCTTCCATCCAGTTTGTGCTGGAACATTAAGGGAGTTGGTGCTTCCTTCTAGTGGATGCTAGAGAAAATAGAGAGTTGGTGCTCTCAAACAAGTTGCAGCTTGTAAAACAGAGGTAGCAGCCTCACATTGAGTTGGTGCTCAATTAAAGATGATGTACACAACTTAAAAGACTGCCTATCATTTCTAAGAAGAAGAGGTTTTCTCCCTTTATGAGTTTCCTCATGAAAATCTGTCTCTGTGTATACCTTATGTGTGACTGATGCTCATTAATTTTATTGTCTATATGTTGTATAATGTTGATGATCACTTGAAGAAAGATTAAGAATGTATTAATAGACTTCAAATTGTTTAAGCACAATAACAACTGATTCACCCCCCCCCTCTCAGTTGTCTTAATAATTTCAACAAGGTGAAGGTGTTGTAGCTACGCTTCATGGAAAGAAAGCAGTCACTCTGGCAATGAATAAAAGAAAAGGGACAAAGAGTGTCATATGAAGGAATCATATTAATATCTCACTTCATGAGGTCTTCTTCCACCGCAATAGAAGAATGACATGCATACTGTAATGTGCATGTGGCATAACAAAGGTTGAGAGAAATGTGGTGAAACCCAAGATCTATACGCTAGCTATTTTATTACAGAGGCAGAAGGGATGTGCAGGTAATAGTAAGGTTTGCATGGTTTTCCAGGGTTTAAATCAATCGGTTCCCTGAAGAAGATGAAGAAGCGACCATGAGGATGGATGAACCACACATTATAGCTTGCAGGTGTCAAATGCATTTCAAGAAGGAAAAGAAAGTGCTTTCCCACATCAATTATATCCTTTGAATTTGAGTTCATCAAATCAGATATTGTTTCAGAATGCTATGAGACTATCATGAAAGGAATCATATATTTCCTATCCATTCATGTGAGCAGGTTCACTTAGGTCGAAGAGGTTAAAATTTCTTCCTATTCATGACATCTTTATCGTATGATAACCAAACTTCTTTACTGTAAATGAGGAGCATTTATTGGCTATGGCTATGATGACTACGCAACTCCTTGTAGATTTCATAGTTCAAATTTAAGCTCAAATGGTGTAAGTCCAACTAGGAAGAAATACAATATGAATATTTTTCCACTATAACCTTCAGATGAAACTCATGCACCTAAGTTGGCATGACAGACCTAAGAGCTTAAGCTTTTAAATATCAATAAAAGAATATTATCCAATTCTCCTATAGGGTCTAGATTTTCTTCTTGGTTCAAACTATGCCCATACTATTTGAGTTGAGTGATTTTTGGAGGTTACCTCTTCTTCTTGGAGCTGATGACTGGGTGATCTCAAGATGGGCGTCCATTTGAGATATTCAACTATGAATCTATTTTTGGCCAATACAACAAATTTTCACTAGTTGATTTAAGTAGGGAAATTCAGGGCTTGAAAGATAAATTGTGTGCAACATACTAAGGAGACAATAACGTTTTAGAGCCCAGGTGGTGGGTAAATCTCAAGGATCATCATTCAATCAAAGATAATACTAGAATTCCACGCAGCTATGAAACTGAACGAAGAACCCTAAGAGTTAGACAGAGCAAAGAAATTCATTTTTTGCAGTTTGAAAGACTTTTTTAAAGCTCTCACTTTTGGCAGCTTAGCCGGGTTCCAAAAGGTGTTTTTAGCTACCAAAATCTCTACTTTCAACAGCTAACCCTGCTCTATTTTGTGCCCATAAGCTGCCGAAAATGAAAACGCAGGAAGAGCATCAATTGTTTTTCCTAGATCAAACCTTTTTGCTGCCAAATCATCTCAGCAAGGTTCTAAATAAATGATAAAATTAAAAAGGATGAAGATTATCCTTCCTTTCAAGTTTCTATTGTAGATATAAAGGAAAAAGGGTTAAGAGGCCTTTCTATTTTTGGCCAAAGTATTGCCCAACTATCAAAGGAAGATTTCTAGTGCCTTGTCATCACCTTGAAGGTTATTGAAAATGTCAAAGATTGTTGAAGCTGTCAAATATTGCTGAAGATTAAGTTGATAAGGGTTTGAACCTCAAAATAGGACTTGATCCTACACATCATATCTATTTGATTTTGTTCTATTATTAGTATTTCAAATCCATTTTAGTAGGATCTTGAACTGTTATGTAAAGGTTTTTAAAGCCTAGTGTTGCGAATGGAAGAGGGGTTCGACTTTGGATACTCTTTCATACATTATACTCAAGCTTCTCATTTTCATATTAAGTAATACAAGATTTTTTTCCATTGCTTGTTCATATTCCCATCTTCTTATCTAGTCTGTACTTGCACCTGAATGTAATATTCATGTTATTCATGTTTTTATAATGTCCGATAGCTATCATCCTATCTTTGCATTGATGAGATAGAATTGAAAGTATTATTTACTTATTGTAATTGGCCATTCATATATGTTTTATTGTATTATCCTATTGGTATAGTAAGGATTCTCCACACATCCACTTATTTAGAAACTCTCTGAACAATAGTAGTTGAAAGCCTTGTCCATCTGAGTGTGTTTATGCATGTCTTGAGTGAGTGAGGTTTCATTTAGTCATCCAAATTGATCCATTTGAGTTAATCATTGAGATATTAGTTAAGTTACCAGGCTTCTTTGAGCTACAACCAGGAAGAAATCCTGGAGTGATAACAAATTAGCACCGTTGCCAGGGAAAGAAATTCGAAGCAAGCTTCCCTGGGAGATGACATGGTCCCATATTTGATGATAGACAAATCCTTGGCACTATTTTGGTTGTGATCATCTATCTGGAGACTCCATGAAGGACGGATTCAATGGTGACTCCACAATATTAAAATGTCAAAAGCATTTGTTGTTCTTTTGGCTTGGAGGTTTGTACCTATTGAATTCTCTTTAGTTCCTGGTTTCCCACATCCAATACCTAATATGTCAGAATAGGGATATTTTCTTCCTATATTCTGAGAGAGGGAAGAAGAAAATCCTACAGAACACCTCCTCAAGATTCATGAGTGCATGGATCTACTAGTTCTACATCATGAATATGTTTGTATGAATATGTTCATGTATTCATTGTATGGTGATACATGCGAGTGGTATTTATCCCTACCTCCTTCAAGAATTTCATCTTTGAAATAATTCCAGAGAGTATTCAATGAGTGTTGCAAAAGGTTATTGTCAGATGAGCTTTTATTTGATAATTGTTGTGAAGAATATGAATTGCATAATAAGGTTGAAGATGTAAATAGAGAAGAATCTCTCCCTCATCATCTACATCATCTCTTTAATGATATTCTTGATGATGTGCTTTCCCATCAACATAAAATAGAAATGGATTATAAAGGAGTCGAATATCCTCTTACTATCATTGAATCTGATTGTTATGAATATGAAGAATTGGTTTCTTTAGCTACACATGGAAATGATCAACTTTTTGTTGGTCAAATGTCCATTGAAGTCAGTAAGGCTAGCCCACAATTTTCAGATTTGCAAACCAAGGGTAGTGGTAGTAACCATGAGGAACAAGATTTTAAAAAAAAATCTAATCTCCAAGAAGGACAACAAGAGGATTATATTTTTCCTTATGTACCTTTCATTTCCAATTTTGATGAAAAGGATGAAGATGATGAAATTTTTTTTATATCAACGTGTAACAACTTGGGATTTGTAGTAGATACTAAGGGTAGCTCTCAAATTTTAGATTTGTAGACAAAGGGAGATTACAACAGATTTGAGGAGGAAGATGATGATTCAAATATCCCATATCATCAGTTCATCATGCATGTTTCTCTGATAGAGGTTGAGCAGCCTACATTTAAAATGGAGATCACTAAAAGCAATCAGCATAAGTACTTAAATTTTGAGTTGGAACAACAACTTAAGAAGGTATTTATTTATGATTTTGATGACCCTATTTCTAATTATCTGGAGTTCATGAGTAGCATAGATGTTAAAATATTTCTGTTAGATGAAAGTTGGTTCTATCGTCTTTTCCAACTACATTTATGCATGCTATGGTTTCTTATATTTTTCAAGCCCAGATCAGGGATTTTATTAGTAAATAAATTTTTTACATGGCTTCATTGGAAGCATGACTTCACTTGATAAGAGGCAGTATAGCTGGTTAGTGTAGGGGTAGGTAGGAGAATAATCTCTTCATACGAGTAGGTAGATTTTTTTCATTTTTCTTGAATAAGCAGAGCAGGCTACAGGTAGACTATAGGTTTATAAAGGATTAGCTGTAAAGGCCAGATGAATCCATAGCCCAATAGTAAAGGTGACAGGAACTACTAGGTTCTTGGAAACCTCGCAGGTAGGTCTCCATCCTAGTTGGAGCCAATGTTAGCACTCATAATGGTTTTGTAAATTTTGAGGCACTTTCATTCGTTCGTTCCTAAATTTTCATATTATTTGGTCTTTCTCCTTTTATTAAAATCCTCAGATCTTATATTTATATTTTGATCATCTTGATTTGATCAATTTTTCCCAGAAACCCCTATGACTCTGCCTTACCTAGCTTATCAGGTTTTATGGTTTTCTACCAAAATTTGGCAAACCCACTAGCCAGGTCTCGAGTCAAGACATGAATCAAGCCACAAGTTAAAACAAATACTAGCACATAAATCCATTAGTTATGCCACAGTTCAAGTCATAAGTCGACACACAAGCCACAAGTCAAGCAAAGCCCAACGAAAATGCCAAGAACCATACATTTCTACTCCTCATCGAAAAGTTATATGAGAATTTGCATTTATAAAGCAACGAGTCAAGCCTCAGGCTCAAGTCATGAATCAAACAACACGTCCAAGCCACAAGTTAATATACAAAGCACCATGCCGCATGCAAGAAGTGCCATGAGGAGAAACCATGAAGAGGAGGGAACCACACATCGGAGGGAAAATAAAATCTTGCATGTTTCAGGTTGTTTTTAGTTGCAAGGTTTGAAGTGTCTTCCACCTAGAAAATTTACAGTAAAATTGATTATTTGATATCCAGGTTCTTCAACACCAAAAAACTAGAAACCATAGTATCAGAGGTGTGTACAAAGGTGAAGGTGTTGTAGTTGCGCTTCATGGAAAGAAAGTGGCCACTCTAGCGATAAACATAAGCAAAGGGACAAGGAGTCTCATATGAAGGAATCAGATTAATATCTCACTTCACCAGGTATTCTTACACTGCAACAATATAACGACATGCATACCGTAATGTGCATGGGGTATAACAGAGGTTGAGAGAAATGTAGCGAAACACAGGAGCTATACGCAAGCTATTTTATTATAGAGGCAGAAGGGATGTGCAGGGAATAATAAGGTTTGCATGGTTTTCCAGGGGTTAAATCAATGGGTGCCCCGAAAAAGATGAAGAAGCGGCCATGAGGAGGGATGAACCACACATTAGATATTACAGGTGTCAAATACATTTCAAGAACATAGAGAAAGTTCTTTCTCACATCAATTATATCCTTTGAATATGAGTTCGTCAAATCACATATTATTTCAGAATGTTGCAAGGCTATCGAGAAAGGCATCATTTATTTCCTTTCCATTGATGTGAGGAGGTTCACTTAGGTCGACAAGGTTAAAATTTCTTCCTATTCCTGGCATGTTTACCATATGAGAACCAAACTTCTTTACTATAAACGAGGAACATTTATTGGCTGTGGCTATGATGACTCTGCATCTCCTTGTAGATTTCATAGTTCAAATTTAAGCTCAAATGGTGGAACTCCAACCAGGAATAAATACAATATGAATATTTATGGACTAAATCCTTTGGATGAAACTCATGCACCTAAGTTGGAATGAAAGACATGGGAGTTTAATGTTTTACATATCAATACAAGAATATTATCCAATTCTCTTGCAGGCTCTAGATTTTCATCTTGGTTCAAACTATGCCCGCACACTTTGAGTTGAGTGATTTGTGGAGGTTACCTCTTTTTCTTGGAGTAGATGACTGGGAGATCTTGGGATGGCCTTCCATTGGAGGGATTCAACTATGAATCCATTTTTTTCCAATACAACAAACTTTCACTAGTTGATTTAAGCAGGGAAAGTTAGGGCTCAAAAGATAAATTGTGTGCATCATACTAAGGAGAGGCTAATGTTTTTCAGCCTAGGTGGTGGGTAAATCTCAAGGATAATCATTCAATTAAATACAGTCCTAGATTTCCAGGTAGCTATGAACCTAAATGAAGAAACCTAAGTGTTAGACAGAGTAAAGAAATTCATTTTTGCAGTTTTAAAGAATTTTTGAAAGCTCTCACTTTCGGGAGCTTAGCCGGGTTCCAAAAGGCATTGTTAGCTACTAAAAGATCTGATTTTGGCGGCTAACCCTTCTATGTTTCATTCTTGTAAGTTTCTGAAAGCACAGACACAGGAAAAATGTCAATCTTTTTTACCAGATCAAACATTTTTGCTGCCAAATCATCTCAACAAAGTTCTAAAAGAATGATAAAATTAAAAAGGATGAAGATTATCCTTCCTTTGAAGTTTCTATTACAGATATAATGGAAAAAGGGTTAAGAGGATTTTATATTTTTGGCCAAAGTATTTCCCAGCTATCAAAGGAATATTTCCAGTGCCTTTTCATCACCTTGAAGGTTATTGAAGATGTCAAACATTGTTGAAGCTATCGAGGATTGTTGAAGATTAAGTTGATAAGGGTTTGACCCTCAAAATAGGACTTGATCCTACACATCATATCTATTTGATTTTGTTCTATTATTAGTATTTCATATCCATTTTAATAGGATCTTGAACTATTATGTAAAGATTATAAAGCCTAGTGTTCTGAATGGAAGAGGGGTTCGACTTTGGAGACTCTTTCATACATTGTACTCAAGCTTCTCATTTTCATATTAAGTAATATAAGATTCTTTTTCCATTACTTGTTCAGATTCCCATATTCTTATCTAGTCTATACTTGCACCTGAATGTTATATTCATGTTATTCATGTTTGTCTAATGCTTGGTAGTTGTCATCATATCTTTGCATTGATGAGTTAGAATTGCAAGTATTATTTACTTATTGTAATTGGCCATTCATATATGTTTTATTGTATGATTTTGCTGGTATAGTAAGGATTCTCCATACATCCACTTATTTACATACACTCTGAATAGTAGTAGTTGAAAGCCTTGTCCATCTAAGTGTGTTTATGCATGTCTTGAGTGAGTGTGGTTTGATTTAGTCATCCAACTTGATCCATTTGAGTTAATCATTGAGATATTAGTTAAGTTACTAGGCTTCTTTGAGCTACGACCTAGAAGAAATTCTATAGTGGTAACAAATTGGCATCATTGTTATGGAAAGAAAGTCAAAGAAAGATTCATTGGGAGAAGGCACAGTCCCAACTTTGATGATAGACAAATCTTGGGCACTATTTTGGTTGTGATCATCTATCTGGCGACTCCATGAAGGACGAATTCAGTGGCGACTCCACAATATTCAAATGTCAAACGCATTTGCTGCTCTTTTGGCTCGGAGGTTTTCACCTCTTGAATTCTCTTCAGTTCCTAGTTTCCCACATCCAATACCTAATATGTCAGAATGAGGAGATTTTCTGCCTATCTTCAGAGAGAGCAAAGAAGACAATCCTGCAGAACACCTCTTCAAGTTTCATGAGTGCATGGATCTACTAGATCTACAACATGAAGATTTTCGTATGAAGATGTTCATGTACTCATTGTATGGTGATGCACGTGAGTGGTATTTCTCTTTACCTCCTTCAAGCATTTCATCTTTGAAAGACTTCCATAGAGTATTCAATGAGCGTTGCAAAATGTTCTTTTCAGATGAGTTTTTATTTGATAATTGTTATGAAGAATATGAATTGCATAATAAGGTTGAAGATGTAAATAGAGAAGAATCTCTCTCTCATCATATACATCATCTCTTTAATGACATTCTTGATGATGTGATTTCCCATCAACATAAACTAGAAATGGATTATAAAGTAGCCAAATATCCTCTTTCCATCATTGAATCTGACGGTTATGAATCTGAATAATTGGTTTCTTTAGCTACATATGGAAATGATCAGCTTTTTGTTGGTCAAATGTCCATTGAAATCAGTAAGGCTATCCCACAATTTTCAGATTTTCAAACCAAGGGAAGTGGTAGTAACCATGAGGAACAAGATTTTCAAAAAACATCTGATCTCCAAGAAGGACAACAAGAGGATTATATTTCTCCTTAAGTACCTTTCATTTCAAATTTTGATGAAAAGGATGAAGATGATGAGCAGATTTTTATATCAACATGTAACAACTTGGGATTTGTAGAAGATACTAAGGGTAACTCTCAAGTTTCATATTTTCAGACAAAGGGATATTGTAGCAGATATGAGGAGGAAGATGATGAGTTGAATATCCCAGATCAACAATTCATCATGCATGTTTCTCCGACAGAGGTTGAGCAATTTACATTTAAAATGGAGATCACTGAAAGAAATTAGCATAAGTACTTCAATTTTCAGTTGGAAAAACAACTTAAAGAGGTATTCCTTTATGATTTTGATGACCCTATTGCTGATTATCTGGAGTTCATGAGGAGCATATATGTTAAAATATTTTTGTTAGATGAAAGTTGGTTTTGTCATCTTTTCCAACTACATTTTTGCATGCTATGGTTTCTTATATTTTTCAAGCCCAGATCAGGATGTTATTAGTAAATCATTTTCTTACATGGATTCATTGGAAGCATGACTTCACTTGATAAGAGGTAGTACAGTTGGTTTGTGTAGGGGTAGGTAGGCGAATAAGCTCCTCATACGAGCAGGTAGATCATTTTTAGTTTTCCTGAATAAGAAGAGAAGGATATAGGCAGACTATAGGTTTGCAGAGGATCAGTTGTAAAGGCCATATGACTCCATATCCCAATGGTAGAGGTGACTAAAACTACTAGGTTCTGGGAAACCTCGCAGGGAGGTCTCCATCCCAATTGGAGCCAATGTTAGCACTCAAAATGGTTTTGTAAATTTTGAGGCACTTTCATTCATTCATGCTTAAATTGTCATATTCTTTGATCTTTCTCCTTTTGTTAAAATTCTCATATCTTCTATTTAGATTTTGACCATCTTGATTTGATCAATTTTTCCTAGAACTTAATATGACTCTGCCTTACCTAGCTTATCGGGTTTTATGGTTTTATACCAAAATTTAGGGAACCCACTAGCAAAGTCTTGAGTCAAGACATGAATCAAGCCACAAATTAACACAAAGCCTAGCACATCAAGCCATTAGTTATGCCACAATTCAAGTCATAAGTCTACACACAAGCCACAAGTCAAGCAAAGAGCACTGAAAACATCGAGAACCATACCTTTCTACTCCTCATCGATAAGTTATATGAGCATTTTCATTTATAAAGCAACGAGTCAAGCCTTAGGCTCAAGTCATGAATCAAACAACACGTTCAAGCCACGAGTTAATATACAAATCACCAGGCTGCATGCAAGAAGGGCCACGAGGAGCAACTATGAAGAGGAGGGAACCACACATCGGAGGGAAATAAAATCTTGCATGTTTCAGGTTGTTTTCAGCTGCAAGGTTTGAAGTGTCTTGTGCCCAACAAATTGAAAGTAAAATCGATTATTTGATATCTAGGGTTTTCAACACCAAAAATCTAGAAACCATAGTATCATAGGCGTGTACAGAGGTGAAGGTGTTGTAGCCATGCTTCATGGAAAGAAAGCGGTCACACTAGTGATGAACAAAAGAAAAGGGATGAGGAGTCTCATATAAAGGAATCATATTAATATCTCAATTCACGAGGTCTTCTTCCAATGCAACATCAAAACGACATGCATACTGTAATGTGCATGAGGCATAACAGATGTTGAGAGAAAAGTAGCGAAATCGAGGAGCTATACACAAGCTATTTTATTACAGAGGCAGAAGAGATGTGTAGGTAATAGTAAGGTTTGCATGGTTTTCCATGGTTTAAATCAATGGGTTACCCTAAGAAGACAAATAAGTGACCATGAGGAGGGATGAACCACACATTAGAGCTTGCAGGTATCAAATACATTTCAAGAATGCATAGAAAGTGCTTTCCCACATCGATTATATCCTTTGAATTTGAGTTCATCAAATCACATATTGTTTCAGAATGTTGCAAGACTATCAAGAAAGGAATCATTTATTTCCTATCCATTGATGTGATCAGGTTCACTCAGGTCGACGAGGTTAAACGTTCTTCCTATACCTGGCATCTTTATCATATGAGAACCAAACTTCTTTAGTGTAAACGAGGAGCATTTATTGGCTATGGCTATGATGACTCTGCAACTCTTTGTAGATTTCATAGTTTAAATTTAATCTCAAATGTTGGAACTCCAACCAGGAAGAAATACAATATGAATATCTATGCAATACAACCTTCAAATGAAACTCATGCACCTAAGTTGGTGTTAAGCCCTAATATTGTCTCAGTACCCCTTAACTAGGGCATATTAAATTAGTAATGTTATTTTATTTATGTCAGCTTTATTCCATTAGTTGTAATTATACCTCTTAGTCTCCTATATATATACCAAGGAGACATTTTCATTTTGAATCATATTGTACTTGAACCTTTATGTGGGGTAAAAGGAGGTTTCCCCCTCAAAGAAGCTTATTATCTAAAATTATATCTTTTTCAAGGAATTGAGTACTTATTCTGAGGTTTTTCTATGTTATATTGATATTTGGTTCTTAACATATGGTATCAGAGCTCAAGGTCTTGGGGTTTCACTGCTACATCTGAGACACCTTGGAATTTTTTATATAACATTTTTTATACAATGTTTTAGAAGGCATGGTTTGGAGGATATTTAGTAGACGAACCAAGGTATGTTGGGTTAAAATTTAAGCTTCTGAGGCCTTATACTTTCGGAGATACAACCTGTGCAAGTTAGGGTTCTGGAATCATCCTAAAATCAATCATTGCAGAATTTTCTCCATAAATTTTTTTATGTAATGTTTTAGACCTTGAAATCCTGAGGATATTTACAGAAATTAGTAACGTATCTATGGTGGAAATTTCAGCTTCTGGGCCATCGTACATTTTTAGATACACCTTGTGGAAGATAGGGTATCTGACTAGTCCTATTGACTAGTCTCACGAAGGAGTTCCAAGTAAAAAAATCATAACTTCTTCCTAGAGTATCCAAATTGAGTGAGACTGATTTCATTGGATAATTAACAGTCTGCAATATTTCTGGTATGAGTTTCATAATTTTATATCAATTATTTTGTGTGGGGCACGCTATACAAGTTAGATCTCCTGGAAAGGCCAAAAATCAACAAGTTGTGGGGAAGATACTGTAAATTCCATTTGGCACATCCAATTTTTATCAGACCTATGGCATTGCAGATAAGAAATATCAGAGAAATACAAAAAATAAATTTTCATACCCAGAAGGGCTGAAACTTTGGATATACAGCAGAAGAAATATTGTCTAGCAGAACCACCTCAAAAACAAGGTTCAAAAGTGATACCTGGACAGCATGCCACCCAAAAAGGGAACTTATACACCAAATAAGCCTCTAGAAAATCCTACATGGACTCTTGATGAAGGTGAAGAAATGCATAGCGACATAAATGATTTACAAAAGAAATTAGTAACAAAATATGAACTACAAGAGATGATGGATTCTTTTATCACTCCAGGAAACTTTCTTAGGTTGTATCTTAGAGATGCCTAGTAACTTAACTAATATCTCAATGATTCACTCAAATGGATCAAGTCAGATGACTAAATCAAACCTCACTCACTCAAGACATGCATAAACACACTTAGATTGACAAGGCTTTCAACTACTACTGTTCAGAGAGTTTGTAAATAAGTGGATGTGTGGAGAATACTTACTATACTAGCAGAATCATACAATAAAAAAATATGAATGGCCGATTACAATAAGTAAACAATACTTGCAATTATAACTCATCAACGCAAAGACATGATGACAGCTATCAGGCATTAGACAAACGTGAATAACATGAATATAACATTCAAGTACAAGTATAGACTAGATAAGAAGATAAGAATCTGAACAAGTAATGGCAAAAGAAGCTTGTATTACTTTATATGAAAATGAGAAGCTTGAGTACAAAGTATGAAAGAGTCTCCAAAATCGAACCATTTGTTCATCTTCTGTCTTCAGCTTTATAGCTTTACAATACAATTTTCAGATCCTAAATTAATGGATCTAATTTTCTAAATACGGAAAGTGAAACAATATTTACAATAAACTAGGAAAAGACCCTCAAGATGAGGTCAATCCATATATGATGATCTTCAAGAGTCGTAGAGTGTTGATGAATTGCAGTCTAGCCTCCCAAGGCTGTTTGATTTAATCCTCCAAGAATAAATTTCAATTTGCTGAAGTGTGCAAAAACCCTGATTTTCTGCCTTTGAAAAAGGTACCAAAAATGATTGAAACACCTCTTCTTTCCCTTATCCATAAAAAATAGCTATTGGATCTGATTTGATAATTCAACAAATTTCCATTCAAATAGGTTTCAAACCATTCCAACTCAAACAATCCTGATCTAGGCAAAAATAATAGCTTTCTGCCCTGTTCTGTACAGAAATTTTCTGGAAATATGTCACTTAAAGATTCACCCATATATCTATAGTAAAAACATATTTTTTAAAACTGAGAGATTTTTTTGTATATCGGTCAGTTTTGAGAAAAAACGTCTCTCAGTTCTTAGAGATTCATTTTAATTTGCATGGGATCTGCATTTCAAAAACATGTGTCAAACAGGGAAATCTTAGATCCGAAAATTAGGGATCAAAGATGGATTTGATTATCCCAATATGTGACACTTGTAGGAAAACTGAGAGAGGTTATTGTTCTCTGACATGTTAGGAACAAAATATTCCTCCAGTTTCTCAAAATGATTCTCTAGTCACTCAGAATCATCATTTTAAAATGATGACTCAATCGAGTAAAAACGCAGAATTTCTATGTTTTCGGTAGCTAAAATAGCCCCGAGTTTTGTGTTTTAGCTACCGAAAGCTAGGATTTTGGTAGCTTAGAAGCCCTTTTGAACAAGGCATTAGCTACTGAAACCTGAATTTTGATTTTTTTGAAGGAGAGAACAAATCAAATGCTTTTCAAACTTTAATTACAAGCTAGAACTTATTAAAATGAGCCCTAAAAAATTTAGTAGAGTTTTTTCTAATGAATCTCTATCTCCTCCTCAAATAATTTTGACCAATTTATTTGAGGAGATAAAATCTTGCTCTTATTGGGGATGAAAGCCTCCCTGTGAGGTTTCAAGGACCGCAGATCTGATGCCTTTCCTGGAAAAATAAAATTTGTAACTTTGTCTTCAGCATTCCATTGGGCATGGAGTCAGCATTTCATTGGGCATGAAGTCAAAATTCCATTCGGCATGGAGTCAACCATTCACCTTTTTATGAAAATCTTTCATGACTTGTATAGATGATTTCTGTATATCTTCAAGGATGCCTTTATTCTCACACAATAACTTCTACATCTATTGCCAAATGGAGAAAAGAAATGCTCGAGCAATGAGCTTATTTCCTACCCTACTCTACTCTAACCAGTTCTGCAATTGGTTAAGTGAACATTGATTTCCATAACAACCATCCAAGCAATTTTAATAATGAAATAATTTCATCTTTATCACTGATCAACAGATGAAGTTTGACATGCAACAATAGTGATAAGAACTCATTCATGAAACCATACTTACCCATAAACAATGGCAAGCTAAGGAAATATGAAATCTTCAGGTTCTTTGAAAAGTATGAATCCATGAAGGCTGCCACTGGATCCTTGAAAAGAAGATAAGAAACATGCTACTCCTCTATGGCAGACACTTGCGCGGCCATGACTATTTCTCTAAAAGAAGACAAATCATCTTCTGATTCTCTTGAGACTAACTCGTAATAATCAAAAACTGCAATTTCCTCATCAGAATAATGCCCACAAGAGGATAACAAAACAAGATTTTCATCACATGAAGAAAGATCAACTAAGAACATGTAATCTCTTATGCAATCCTCAGTCTTCATAGGCTCTTATTGATTTACAATTTGATCGTAAACTTCATAAACATACCCATCTCTAGAGGACTCAACAAATATTGAAAAGCTCTGACCTGAATCTGAAATGAACCCATATGCTCGCTGTTGTTCCAAAACTATTTCAAGCTCATTACTCTCTTGCTCAGAATCTGAAGTATACTGACATTCTGCTTGCTCATATGCTTGTAGATTTTCAAATAATTATTGACCTCAGATCCTTCTAGAAACACGAATGTTCTCCTCTACCTCTTGAGCATCTTGAAACAACTGGGTTAAGGATGGAGACTTCCATTCTAACAGAAGAAGGGAAAGTTCTGAATGAAGACCCATAATATAATGTATGATGGCAAATGTCTCTATAGGATGGATCTCCAAAGGCATGTCATGATAAACACGGTAAAACCTTCTATTGAAAATAGGCAAGGCTTCATCCTGCTCTCGTTTCAAAGCATAGAAATCAGCAAGGTGAGAATCTAAAGATTTGTATTCACCCCAATATTTCAGAAAACACATTAGAGAACTCAATCTAGGAGCAAATAGAATCATCTTTCAGACCCTTAAACCATGTAGCAACATATTTGATCAGAGACTTTGAAAAAAATCTCATGATCACATCCTCATGAGTGATTTGAAAATGATCAACAAAATCCAAAAAGGATTCCATGTGTCTCTCAGCTGAAGCTTGATTCTCTCCAGAAAACCAAGGGAGATATTCATAACAGTCATCGGGATAAGGATGAATAAGATGGGGTAGTTGTAAAGGTTTGAACATCTTCATACGGATCTTAACTTGAAAGGCTGTGGGCTAATCATGAGAGATGTTAAGTTGTTGACAAGGTTCATAAATTATGGCAAGAGGGGCTGAGATCTGGATAGGTTTTGAAACAATTTCAACCTCCTCAAGGTTACATGAATGCTCAGATTTAGAGGGAATATGAATGCAGAACTCATATTTAGGAATAGGCTGAGGTAAAGATATAGAATTTACATCAACGACACAAGGAGGATGCAAATCTACCTCCTCCAAAGATGGGTATACGAAGGTGGGTTGATGATCATCAGAATAAAAAAAATAGAAGATAATCCTCTTTACATGTGAAGGGAAAAGCATGAAAGAGTTGATAAATAACAACAACAGTTCATGAAGAAGAATCATAAACTGATGCCTGTATTTGAAATTCAACTCCTTCATCTTCTGACAACCGCATCCTCCCTAGTGAAGTATTTAATCATGGAGTTGCCAGATAGAAAATTACAACCTAGTAAATGTCCAGGCTATGTCTATCATCAAAGTTGGATCTATGTCATGTCTCAAGGAAGCTGAGCTTCAATCTCCTGTCCCCGACAATGACGCCAATTTGTTATCACTCCAGGAAACTCTCTTAGGTTGTATCTCAGAGATGCCTAGTAACTTAACTAATATCTCAATGATTCACTCAAATGGATCAAGTCATATGACTAAATCAAACCTCACTCACTCAATACATGCATAAACACACTTAGATTGACAAGGCTTTCAACTACTATTGTTCAGAGAGTTTGTAAATAAGTGGATGTGTGGAGAATCCTTACTATACCAGCAGAATCATACAATAAAAATATATGAATGGTCGATTACGATAAGTAAACAATAATTGCAATTCTAACTCATCAATGCAAAGACAGGATGACAACTATCAGGCATTAGACAAATGTGAATAACATGAATATAACATTCAAGTACAAGTATAGACTAGATAAGAAGATAGGAATCTGATCAAGCAATGGAAAAAGAAGCTTGTATTACTTAATATGAAAATGAGAAGCTTGAGTACAAAGTATGAAAGAGTCTCCAAAATCGAACCATTTGTTCATCTTCTGTCTTCAACTTTATAGCTTTACAATACAGTTTTCAGATCCTATATTAATAGATCTAATTTTCTAAATACGGAAAGTGAAACAATATTTACAATAAACTAGGAAAAGACCCTCAAGATGAGGTCAATCCATATCTGATGATCTTCAAGAGTAGTAGAGTGTTGATGAAGTGCAGTCCAGCCTCCCAAGGTTGTTTGATTTAATCCTTCAAGGATAAATTTCGAATTTGCTGAAGTGTGCAAAAACCCTGATTTTCTGCCTTTGAAAAAGGTACCAAAAATGATTGAAACACCTCTTCTTTCCCTTATCCATCAAAAATAGCTATTGTATCTGACTTGATAATTCAACAAATGTCCATTCAAAGAGGTTTCAAACCATTCCAACTCAAAAAATCCTGATCTAGACAAAAATAATAGCTTTCTGCCCTGTTCTGTGCATAAATTTTCTAGAAATATGTCGCTTAAAGATTCACACATATATCTATAATAAAAACATATTTTTTAAGACTGAGAGAGATTTTTGTATATTGGCTTGTTTTGAGAAACAATCTCTCTTAGTTCTTTGATATTCATTTTCATTTTCCCGGGATCCACATTTCAAAAACATGTGTCAAACAGGGAAATCTCAGATCCGAAAATTAGGTATCAAAGATGGATTCAATTCTCCCAATATGTGACACCTGTAGGAAAACTGAGAGAGGTTATTGTTCTCTGAAGTGTTAGAAACAAAAAATTCCTCCAGTTTCTCAAAATGATTCTCCAGTCGCTCAGAATCATCATTTTAAAATGATGACTCAACCCAGTAAAAACGCAGAAAATCTGTGGTTTCAGTAGCTAAAATAGCCCTGAGTTTCGCATTTTAGCTACCAAAAGCTAGGATTTCGATAGCTTAGAATGCCTTCTGAATAAGGAATTATCTACCGAAACCTGAGTTTTGATTTTTTTGAATGAGTGAACAAATCAAATGCTTTTCAAAATTTAATTACAAGCTGGAACTTATTAAAATGAGCCCTAAAAAATTTAGTAGTGTTTTTTCTAATGACTCTCTATCTCCTCCTCAAATAATTTTGACCAATTTATTTGAGGAGATAACAGATTCAACGGAAGCTAAATTTGAGGCAATACATACTAAGATGGATAGTTTAAAAGGGGAAATCATGGAAGGATTGAAAAAATTCCTAATAGAGAGGACACCTGAAAGTGAAAATGTATGCCATGAAAGTAATGATGAGGACACAAGGAAGGTGAATCCAGAATGGAGAAACTCCAACTTTGGGTTGAAGACCAACCACGTTCCTAAGATCGATATGAGGAATTTTGATGGAAAGGACCCAATCACATGGATACTTCAAATGGAGTAGTTCTTTGATCTACATAATGTTCCACAAACAAAAAAGGTATGAATTTCTTCTTTATATTTAGAACCCAATCAATTTTTATGGTATCGATGGATTTGTTCTCACAAATCACTTGTCACTTGGAAAATTTTCACGGAAGAAATGATAGCACACTATGAGGATACAAGGAGCAATACCTTCTTTATCCAATTGATAAATCTCAAGAAAAGGGGTTCAGTGGAAAGAAATGTTGAAAGTAAAAATATGGTTATGGCTACTAGAAGGACCAATCCTAACATCTATAGAGAGAATAATGCTCCTTCTTCTAAAACACCTCAACCTACAAGGTTGACACCTCAACAATTGGAGGAAATAAAAGAAAAAGGTTTATTCTTTAATTCTGATAACAAGTACAGTAAGGGACATAAGTGTGGCGAGAATAAATTATTCTACATAGATTGTGAAGAAGAAGAAGAAGAAAAAGAAGAAGAACCATCTCAAGATGAAAATGTAGAAGAAATTTTGACTGAAGTGTTGACTGCCACAATATCATGTAATGCATTGGATGCAACTAGCACTCCTCAAACCCTCAAGATCGAAGGATACATCAAAAAGAAAAAGGTAATAGTCCTAATTGATTCTTGCAGTACTCATAATTTCATTCACTATTAGCCAAAGATCTCAATTTCTTTGTATATCCAGCGCCAGAGTTTCAAGTAATGATTGCAGATGGAGGAACTATCAATTGCTCATGAAATACAATAAGATCAATCTTACTATGGGGGAATATGTAATGAATAGTCCAATGATTTCTATACCCATGGGTGGTGTTGATGTTGTACTAGGAATCCAATGGTTACAATCATTAGGAACAATGGCTTTTAATTTTCAAGAACTTTTCATTGGAAGGAAAATAAATTGAGTTAAGAGGTATCATAGGGAAACACGGTAAGGTGATAAGCTCTAATGGCATGAAAAAAGTATTGAAGAAGGGGCATCAAAGCGTTATTGCACAACTATGCTCACTAGATGTTCAAAAATCTAAGCCATCTATTCCTCAAGATCTCCAAGAGATCATTGATAAGAATTCCAAAGTATTTGAAGATATTCCCAAAGGTATTCCACCCACTCGAAATCATGATCATGAAATTCACCTAATTCCTGGGAGTGTTCCTCCTAACA
>ML783754.1:1043925-1055001 GCA_009831015.1 Picea engelmannii
GATCGCACCCGGCCTGAGCCACACCAACCCTTAACATGGTTGGATTTTTTGTCCCTGCAGGTTTCGAACCGGTGACTTTAACATCACGGAGTGGCTTAACAACACACTCCGTCACCGACTGTCCTACACCTCGGGGACATGTTAGAGGCTGGAATTATTAGACCTAGCCAAAGTTCTTAATCTGCACTAGTGGTAATGGTATTCAAGAAAGATAACTCATGGCATATGTGTCCAGATTATAGAGAGATCATCAAGATCACTATTAAAGATAAGTTTCCCATTCCCATCATTGATGAATTGCTATATGAACTACATGAAGAAATCTATTTCACAAAATTGGATCTTCGATTAGGGTATCATCAGATTAGAATGAAGGAAGAAGATATCCTGAAAACAACATTCCGAACTCATGAAGTCCATTATGAATTTTTGGTCATGCCTTTTGGCCTTACAAATGCACCTTCCACATTCCAAGGGTTGATGAATTCCATTTTCAAGCCCTTCCTTCAAAAATTTGTGTTAGTATTTTTTGATGATATACTAATATATAGAAAGTCTCGGGAGGATCATGTGTGACATGTTGGCAAGGAGCAACAACTATATGCCAAACCATCCAAATGTTTCTTTGGAGTGAAGGAGGTAGATAATTTGGGTCATATTGTATCGCATGAAGGTGTCAAGGTAGACCCTAACAATATTAAGGCCATGATGGACTGGCCAATTCCCAAAACATTAAAGAATCTTAGAGGATTTTTGGGTTTGACAGGTTGCTACTACAAGTTTGTTCGACATTATGGAAGAATAGCAGCTCTTGTCTTGACAACTCTAGACTTCACAAAAACCTTTATTGTGGAATGTGATGCCTCGAGAAATGGAATTGGTGTTTTCCTAATGCAAGAAGGAAGGCCCCTGTCTTTTGAAAGTCAACCACTCAAGGGAAAGGACTTAAACAAACCCATTTATGAGAAGGAAATGATGGCAATACTACATGCATTGAAGAAATGGTGTCCTTACCTAATAGGTAGGCACTTAAAGGTAAAAAAAAATCATGATAGTATTAAATACTTCTTGGAACAAAGACTATCTTCAGAAGAACAACAAAAATGGGTAACCAAGATATTGGGTTATTATTTTGAAATCGTCTATAAAAAGGGGAAGCAAAATGTTGTGGCAGATGCACTCTCAATAAAGGATGAATATGTTGAGGCCTTTCTATGTCCATGTTGATCATGAAACCTGATTGGATAATAGAAGCAAGGGATGAATGGAAGAATGACAAAAAAGTGTGGACTCTCATTCAAAGGTTGCAGCAGGATTCCAGTGCATTAGATACATTTACATGGAAAAACGATTCATTATGGTACAAAGATCGCTTATATTTATTTAAGAAATCCCAAATCAAACAAAAGGTACTATTGGAATTGCACTCCTCTCCACTAGGAGGGCACTCACGATTTTTGAAAACCTACCATAGCGTCAAGAAGGGTTTTTTTTGGGATGGCCTTAAAACTGATGTTCAAAGGTTTGTGGCAGAATGTTTCGTTTGCCAGCAAAATAAGGTGGAAACAATTAAGACCCCAGGTCTTTTACAACCATTAGCCATTCCAAGTCAGCGTTGGGAGGAGGTTTCCATGGATTTCATCATAGGTTTACCGAAGTCTGAAGGAAAGAGTTTCATCATGGTGATTGCTGATAGACTAACAAAGTACACACACTTTTGTGCACTCTCTCATCCCTTCAAAGCTAGTACAGTGGCCATCGCATTCATGGATATAGTTAAAAAGCTACATGGTAGCCCAAATATTATTGTAAGTGACAGAGATCCCATCTTCACTAGACATTTTTGGACATAATTATTTTCTTGTTTGGGTACTCAATTGGCTCATATCTCATCTTATCATCCTCAATCTGATGGACAAACTGAGATAATGAACAAATGTCTGGAAGGATACCTTCGCTGCTTTGTCTCTGATAAACAAACACAATGGTTCAAATGGTTACCCTTGGCAGAATGGTGGTATAACACTTCCTTTCATACTGCAACAAAAATGACACCATTTATGGCACTCTATGGATGCCACCCTCCTTCCATCACTTCTTCTCTAAAATAAAAATCTAAGGTTCAAGCAGTGGAAGATCACATTGAGCATCAACAACAAGTTCTCCAAATCTTAAAGGACAACCTGACCATGGCACAAAATCGCATGAAAAAACAAGCAGATCAACATCGTAGTGAAATAAGTTTTGAAGTAGGGGATTGGGTGTTTTTAAGATTACAACCATACAAACAGATGTCCCTCAAGAAAGCCAAGAAGGATAATAAATTATCACCAAAGCACTATGGCCCTTATAAGGTGTTGCAAAAGATTGGTACTATGGCATACAAATTGGAGTTACCTGCATCTTCACGAGTACATCCAGTTTTCCATGTTTCATGCTTAAAGAAGGTTAAAGGTGACAAGATCCCAGTTCAAACTATATTTCTAGAACTTGACAAGGAAGGAAAAATCATATTGGAGCCTGAAGCCATCATGGACACAAGAATTTTCCAGCTGAGGAATAGATCCATTTCAGAGTATTTGATTAAATGGAGGAAACTATTGGTTGAAGATTCCACTTGGGAAGATGAGTCTTTTATAAAGAAGCATCCAGAGTTACTCAAGCATTGTAGACAACACTTGTCTCAAGGGGAGGGGCATGTTAAGCCCTAATATTGGCTCACTACCCCTTAACTGGGGCATATTACATTAGTAATGTTATTTTATTTATGTTGGCTTTATTCCATTAGTTGTAATTATACCTCCTAGTCTCCTATATATACTAAGGAGAAATTTTCATTTTGAATCATCTTGTACTTGAACATTTATGTGGGGTAAAAGGAGGCTTCCCCCTTGAAGAGGCTTATTATCTGAAATTATATCTTTTTCAAGGTGTTGAATACTTATTCTGAGGTTTTTCTATGCTATACTGATATTTGGTTCTTAATAGTTGGCATGACAGACTTGGGAGCTTAAGCTTTTACATATCAATAAAAGAATATTATCCAATTCTCCTACAGGGTCTAGATTTTCATCTTGGTTCAAACTATGCCCGTACTATTTGAGTTGACTAATTTGTGGAGGTTACCTCTTCTGCTTGGATATGATGACTGGGAGATGTCAGGATGGGCTGTCGTTGGAGAGATTCAACTATGAATCCATTTTTGGCCAATACAACAAACTTTCAGTAGTTGATTTAAGCAAAGAAAGTCAGGGCTTGAAAGATAAATTGTGTGCAACATACTAAGGAGAGAGTAATGTTTTATAGCCTAGGTGGTGGGTAAAGCTCAAGGATCATCATTCAATCAAAGCTAATCCTGGACTTCCAGGAAGATATTAACTTAAACGAATAACCCTAAGAGTTAGACAAAGTAAAGAAATTAATTTTTGCAGTTTTTAAGACTTTTTGAAAGATCTCACTTTCGATAACTTAGCCGGGATCCAAAAGGCACTATTACTTGTTGAAAGCTTTGCTTTTGACAACTAACCCTACTCTGTTTCACGCCCGTAAGCCACCAAAAGAACAGACATAGGTAGATCATCATTCGTTTTTCCCAGATCAAACATTTTTGCTACCAAATCATCTCAACAAAGTTCTAAATGAATGATAAAATTAAAAAGGATGAATATTATCCTTCCTTTCAAGTTTCTATTGCAGATATAAAGGAAAAAGGGTTAAAAGGATTTTCTATTTTTGGCCAAAGTATTACCTAGCTATCAGAGGAATATTTCTAGTGCCTTGTCATTACCTTGAAGGTTATTGAAGATTGCAAAGATTGTTGAAGTTGTCGAAGATTGTTGAAGATTAAGTTGATAAGGGTTTGACCCTCAATATAGGACATGATCCTACACATCATATCTATTTGATTTTTCTCTATTATTAGTATTTCAGATCCATTTTAATAGGATCTTGAACTTTTATGTAAAGGTTATAAAGCATAGTCTTGTGAATGGAAGAGGGGTTCTACTTTGGGGAATCTTTCATACATTGTACTCAAGCTTATCATTTTCATATTAAGTAATACAAGCTTCTTTTTGCATTACTTGTTCATATTACCATCTTCTTATCTAGTTTGTACTTACACTTGAATGTTATATTCATGTTATTCATTTTTGTCTAATGCCTGATAACCATCATCCTATCTTTGCATTGATGAGTTAGACTTGCAAGTTTTATTTACTTATTGTAATTTTCCATTCATATATGTTTGATTGTATGATTCTGCTGGTATAGTAAGGATTCTCCACACATCCACTTATTTACAAACTCTTTGAACAAGAGTAGTTGAAAGCCTTGTCCATCTGAGTGTGTTTATGCATGTCTTGAGTGAGTGAAGTTTGATTTAGTTTCCAACTTGATCCATTTAAGTTAGTCATTAAGATATTAGTTAAGTTAACATGCTTATTTGAGCTACAACCTTGAATAACTCTTGGAGTGATAACAAATTGGTGCCATTGCCAGAGAAAGAAAGTTGAAGCAAGCTTCCTTGGGAGAGGACACAGTCCGAGCTTTGATGATAGACGAAGCCTATGCACTATTTCGGTTGTGATCATCTATCTAGAGACTCCATGAAGTACGGATTCAGTGGCGACTCCACAATATTAAAATGTCAAAAGCATTTACTGCTCTTTTGGTTCGAAGGTTTGCACCTCTTGACTTCTCTTTAGTTCTTGGTTTCCCACATCTAGTACCTAATATATTAGAATGGGGATATTGTCTGCCTATCTTCATAGAGAGGGAGGAACACAATCCTGCAGAACACTTCATGAAGTTTCATGAGTGCATGCATCTACTAGATCTACAACATGAACATGTTCATGTATTCATTGTATGGTGATGCACGTGAGTGGTATTTTTATTTACCTCCTTCAAGCATTTCATCTTTGAAAGACTTCCACAAAGTATTCAATGAGCGTTCCAAAGGTTCTTTTCAAATGAATTTTTATTTGATAATTGTTGTGAAGATTATAAATTGCATAATAAGGTTGAATATGTAAATAGACAAGAATATCTCCATCATCATCTACATCATCTCTTTAATGATCTTCATGATGATGTGCTTTCCATCAACATAAAATAGAAATGGATTGTAAAGGATCCAAATATCCTCTTACTATCATTGAATCTTATTGTTATGAATCTAAAGAATTTGTTTCTTTAGCTACACATGGAAATGATCAGCTTGTTGTTGGTCAAATGTCCATTGAAATCAGTAAGGCTAGCCCAAAATTTTCATATTTGCAGACCAAGGGAAGTGGTAGTAACCATGAGGAACAAGATTTTTAGAAAACATCTAATCTCCAAGAAGGACAACAAGAGGATTATATTTCTCCTTATGTACCTTTCATTTAAAATTTTGATGAAAAGCATGAAGATGATGAGCTGATTTTTATATCAACATGTACCAAATTGGTATTTGCAATAGATACTAAGGGTAGCTCTCAGATTTTAGATTTGTAGACAAAGGGATATTGCAACAGATATGAGGAGGAAGATGATGAGTCGAATATCCCAGATCAACAGTTCATCATGCATGTTTCTCCAACAGAGGTTGAGCACTCTACATTTAAAATGGAGATCACTGAAAGGAATCGACATAAGTACTTCAATTTTCAATTGGAACAACAACTTAAAGAGGTATTCCATTATGATTTTGATGACCCTATTGCTGATTATCTAGAGTTCATGAGCAACATATATGTTAAAATATTTTTGTTAGATGAAAGTTGGTTCTGCTGCCTTTTCCAACTACATTTTTGCATGATATGGTTTCTTATATTTTTCAAGCCCATATAAGGGATGTTATCAGTAAATACATTTTTTACACGGCTTCATTGGAAGCATGAATTCACTTGATAAGAGGAATTATAGTTGGTTAGTGTAGGGGTAGGTAGGAGAATAAGCTCTTCATACATGCTATAGGCAAACTGCAGGTTTGTAGAGGATCAGTTGTAAAGGCTAGATGACTCCATAGCCCAATGGTAAAGGAGAATGGAACTACTAGGTTCTTGGAAACCTCGTAGGGAGGTCTCCATCCCAATTGGAGCCAATGTTAGCACTCAAAATGGTTTTGTAAATTTTGAGGCACTTTCATTCGTTCATGCTTAAATTGTCATATTCTTTGGTCTTTCTCCTTTTGTTAAAATCCTCAGATCTTCTATTTAGATTTTGACCATCTTGATTTGATCAATTTTTCCCAGTAATGCCAATGACTCTGCCTTACCTAGCTTATTGGGTTTTATAGTATTCTACCAAAATTTGGGGAACCCACTAGCCAAGTCTCGAGTCAAGAAATGAATCAAGCCACAAGTTAACACAAAGCCTAGTGCATGAATACATTAGTTATGCCACAATTCAAGTTATAAGTTGACACACAAGCCACAAGTCAAGCAAAGCCCATTGCAAACGTCGAGCACCATAACTTTCTACTCCTCATCGATAAGTTATATGAGCATTTGCATTTATAAATCCATGCATCAAGACTCAAGCTCAAGTCACAAATCAAACAACATATTCAAGCCATGAGTTAATATACAAAGCACGAGGTTGCATGAAAGAATGGCCATGAGGAGCAACTATGCAGAGGAGGGAACCACACATCAGAGGGAAAATAAAATATTGCATGTTTCAGGTTGTTTTCAGCTACAAGGTTTGAAGTGTCTTGCGCCTAACAAATTGACAGTAAAATCGATTATTTGATATCCAGGTTCTTCAACACTAGAAAACTAGAAACCATAGTATCATAAGTGTGTACAGAGGTGAATTTTTTGTAGTTGTGCTTCATGGAAACAAAGCAGTCACTCTGGCAATGAACATAAGAAAAGGGGCAAGGAGTCTCATATGAAGGAATCATATTAAAATCTCACTTCACTGGGTCTTCTTCTAGTGCAACAATAGAGTGACATGCGTACTGTAATGTGCATGGGGCATAGCAGAGGCTGAGAGAAATGCAGTGAAATCCAGAAGCTATAAGACAACTATTTTATTACAGAGTCAGAAGGGATGTGCAGGTAATAGTAAGGTTTTCATGGTTTCCCAGGGTTCAAATCAATGGGTGCCCTGAAGCAGAGGAAGAAGTGGCCATGAGGAGGGATGAACCATGCATTAGAGCTTCCAGGTGTCAAATAAATTTCAAGAATGTAGAGAAAGTTCTTTCCCACATCGATTATATCCTTTGAATTTGAGTTCATCAAATCGCATATTGTTTCAGAATGCCGCAAGACTATCAAGGAATCATTTCTTTCCTGTCCATTGATGTGTGCAGGTTCACTCGGGTCGACTAGGTTAAAAGTGCTTCCTATTCCTGACATCATTACCATATGAGAAACGAACTTCTTTACTGTAAATGAGGAGCATTTGTTGGCTATGGCTATGATGACTCTGCAGCTCCTTCTAGATTTCATAGTTCAAATTTAAGCTCAAATCATGGAACTCCAACCAGGAAGAAATAAAAAATGAAGATGTTTTCACTACAATGTTCAGATGAAACTCATGCACCTATGTTGGCATGAAAGATCTGGGAGCCTAAGCTTTTACATGTCAATAAAATAATATTATCCAATTCTCCTGTAGGGTCCAGACTTTCATCTTGGTTCAAACTATGCCCATACTATTTGAGTTGAGTGTTTTGTGGAGATTACCTTTTCTTCTTGGAGCTGATGATTGGGAGATCTTGGGATGGGTTTCCATTGGAGAGATTCAACTACGAATCCATTTTTGGCCAATACAACAAAATTTCACTAGTTGATTTAACCAGGGAACATCAGGACTCGAAAGATAAATTTTATGCAACATACTATGGACAGAGTAATGTTTTACAACCCAGATGGTGGGTAAATCTCAAGGATCATCATTCAATCAAAGCTAATCCTAGACTTCCAGGTAGCTATGAACCTGAACAAATAACCCTAAGAGTTAGACAAAGTAAATAAATTCATTTTTGTAGTTTTAAAGAATTTTTGAAAGCTCTCACTTTCGACAGCCTAGTCGGGTTCCAAAAGGAATTGTTAGTTGTTGAAAGCTTTGCTTTCAGAAGCTAAACCTATTTAGTTTCATGCCCATAATATGTCAAAAGCACAAACACATGCAAAGCATCAATCTTTTTGCCCAGATCAAACATTTTTGCTGCCAAATCATCTCAACAAAGATCTAAATGAATGATCAAATTAAAAAGGATGAACATTATCCTTCCTTTCAAGTTTCTATTGTAGATATAAAGGAAAAAGGGTTAAGAGGATTTTCTATTTTTGGCCAAATTATTGCCCAGCTATCAAAGGAAGATTTCCAGTGCCTTGTCATCACCTTGAAGGTTATTGAAGATGTCAATGATTGTTGAAGCTGTTGAAGATTGCTGAAGATTAAGTTGATAAGGGTTTGACCCTTAAAATAGGACTTGATTCTACACATCATATCTATTTGATTTTGTTCTATTATTAGTATTTCAGATCCATTTTAATAGGATCTTTGATTGTTATGTAAAGGTTATAAATCCTACTGTTGTGAATGGAAGAGAGGTTCAACTTTGGAGACTCTTTCATACATTGTACTCAATCTTCTCATTTTCATATTAAGTAATACAAGCTTATTTTTCCATTACTTGTTTAGATTCCCATCTTCTTATCTAGCCTGTACTTGCACCTAAATGTTATATTCATGTTATTCATGTTTTTCTAATGCCTGATAGTTGTCATCCTATCTTTGCATTGATGAGTTAGAATTGCAAGTATTATTTACTTATTGTAATTGGCCATTCATATATGTTTTGTTGTATGATTTTGTTGGTATAGTAAGGATTCTCCACACATCCACTTATTTACAAACTCTTTGAACAATAGTAGTTGAAAGCCTTGTCCATCTGAGTGTGTTTATGCATGTCTGGAGTGAGTGAGATTTGATTTAGTCATCCAACTTGATCCATTTGAGTTAATCATTGAGATATTAGTTAAGTTACCAGGCGTATTTGAGCTACAAACTAGAAGAACTTCTCAAGTGATAACAAATTGGCATCGTTTCCAGGGAAAGAAAGTCAAAGAAAGATTCCTTGGGAGATGAAACAGTCCCAACTTTGATGATAGACAAAATATGGGCACTATTTCGATTGTGATCATCTATCTGGCGACTCCATGAAGGACATATTCAGTGGAAACTCCACAATATTCAAATGTTAAAAGAATTTGCTTCTCTTTTGGCTCAGAGCTTTGCACCTCTTGACTTCTCTTCAGTTCTTGGATTCCCACATCTAGTACCTAATATGTTAGAATGGGGATATTTTCTACCTACCTTCATAGAGAGGGAAGAAGACAATTTTGTAGAACACCTCCTCAAGTTTCATGAGTGCATGGATCTACTAGATATATAGCATGAAGATATTGGTATGAATATGTTCATGTATTCATTGTATGGTGATGCATGTGAGTGGTATTTCTATTTACCTCCTTAAAGAATTTCATCTTTGAAATACTTCCACAAAGTATTTAATGAACGTTGCAAAAGGTTCTTTTCAGATGAGTTTTTATTTGATAATTGTTGTGAAGAATATGAATTGCATAATAAGGTTGAATATGTAAATAGAGAAGGATATCTCCCTCATCATCTACATCATCTCTTTAATGATCTTCATGATGATGTGCTTTACCATCAACATAAACTAGAAATGGATTATAAAGGAGACGAATATCCTCTTACTATCATTGAATATGATTGTTATGAATCTAAAGAATTGTGTAACATACCCAGTACCTAAAATCAAACTTTTTCGTTGATTTCTCAACAATGAGAATCCTCGAATCTCGCAGCAGCGAAAGGCCAAACCCAATCCATAGGTCCTTATTTCCCTGTCACGGCCTCTTCTTCACATGCCTGTGACATTTCCCGATGATAATTTTGGGTTTCAGGGTTTCGTGATTCCCGATGACAAGAGTTCTTGTCCTCTCAAACTCCTGATCTCTGATTTTCCGATGCGCCCCTTTACGCGCTAGTCCTCCTGGCTAAACTCCTAGCCCAAATGACCACTATTTCAAAAGACTGCAGCCTTATCTCCTTTCAGGGTTTTGGGCTTCCAAAAGCCGATGCGCTTTGACTTCAGCTAGCCCTTCGGGCTAGACCTTTGGTCCACGTGACCTTCCCCCATATGACCACAACCACACTGCTTATCGGGGTTTCAGACTTTTCAATGCCGAAATGCATTTGTCCTTAGGACTCGCGATCCTCCGATTCCCGATATGACATCAGTTAATAACCCCTTTTCACCTTTAGTGCGATCAACAACTTTTATCGCCCATGAAACCAACGGTCCCTGAGACTTCGGGGTTTCAAATGCCGAAATGCATTTGTTCTCGGGACTGTCGATTTCTTGAATCTTGATTCTCCGCTATGCTGACAACTGGCCCCCATGATGGATCTTTCCCTTCCTTGTTGGAATTTTGGACTTCGCGATTCCGAATTGAAAGAACTTCTTGTCCATGGAATTCCCGATTTCGCGACTCCTGTAATGCCGATGGTCGAATTTATTTTCAGGAAACCTCCCAATTGATCTAATCTCCTCCACGTGTCCTCCTCAAGATGGACGGTCCTGATCATCTCTCGTGATTTATCGACTTCTGATGCTCCAGAATTCTTGTCCTCGGGACTCGTGAAATACCGAACCCCGATGCAGCTATTGACTTTTCTATCGGGACTTCCCCGATGGTCTGGATCTCCGCCACGTGTTCCGACTGATAGACGACCCTGATCCAATCTCGTGATTTCAAAGTTTTTGATACCTCGATGACAGAAATTCTCTGTCAACTCAAAACCCCGGTAGCCGATATACCGACGGGCTCTCGATTTACACCACGTGTCTGCACAACCAGATGGTCAAGATCATTTCGTTGTTTCGGAACTTGAAATGCCCCCACTGTTAAGAACCAAACTTCAATATAGCATAGAAAAACCTCAGGAAAAGTACTCAACGCCTTGAAAAAGAGATAATTTCAGATAATAAGCCTCTTCGAGGGGGCAACCTCCTTTTAACCCACTTAAATGTTCAAGTACAAGATG
>ML783754.1:1059094-1071271 GCA_009831015.1 Picea engelmannii
TGGTTACTGTCTTCTTTTGTAAATCATTTATGTCCCTACGCATTTCTTCACCTTCATCAAGAGTCCAATTAGGATTTTCTGGAGGCTTATTTGGTGTAGGAGGTCCCTTTTTGGGCGGCATGTTGGCCAAATATCAACTTTGAGTCTTGATTTTGAGGTGGTTCTGCTAGACAATATTTATTCTGTTATATCTCCCAAGTTTTAGCCCTTCTGGGTATGAAACTTTCCTTTAGGTAGTTCGCTGATATTTCTTCTCTGCAATTCCACAGGTCTGATCAAAATTGGATGTGCCAAGTGGAATTTATGGTAACTTCCTCACAACTTGTTGATTTTTGGCCTTTCCAGGAGATCTCACTTGTATAGAATTCCCTGCACAAACTAATTGATATCAAATTCTGAAACTCTCACCCAAAATACTACAGACTGTCAATGATCCAATGCAATCAGTCCCACTCAATTTGGATACTCTAGGAAGAAGTTATGATTTTTTTACCTAGAACACCTTTTTGAGACTAGTCAATAGGGCTAGTCAGATACCCTATCTTACACAGGGTGTATCTACAAAATTAAGATGACCCAGAAGCTGAAATTTTTACCACAGATACAATACTAAATGCTGAAAATCGTCTCTAGAGGGAAGGGTCTGAAACGTTACAGAAAATTTTTTATAGCGAAAATTCATCAATGACTCATTTCAGGATGATTCCATAACCCTATCTTGTACAGGTTGTATCTCCGAAAGTATAAGGCTTCAGGAGCTGAATTTTCAACCCAACATACCTTGATCTGTATGCTAAATACCCTCCAATCGGTTTCTTATGAAACATTGTAGAAAACAAGTTATAGCGAAAATTCCACGGTGTCTCAATTGTAGCAGCGAAACCCCAAGACCTTGAGCTCTGATTCCATATGTTAAGAACCAAACTTCAATATAGCATAGAAAAACCTCAGGAAAAGTACTCAACGCCTTGAAAAAGAGATAATTTAAGATAATAAGCCTCTTCAAGGGGGCAACCTCCTTTTACCCCACTTAAATGTTCAAGTACAAGATGATTCAAAATGAAAATGTCTCCTTGGTATATATAAGAGACTAGGAGGTATAATTACAAATAATGGCCTAAAGCCGACATAATTAAAATAACATTACTAATCTAAATTACAACTAATGGCCTAAAGCCGACATAAATAAAATAGCATTACTAATCTAATATGCCCCAATTAAGGGGTAATGAGCCAACATTAGGGCTTAACACCGACTTTCTCGACCTCGAGAATTCCGATATCCCGAGTACCGATATCCCGATGTGTCAACCATCTTGTTGGGATTTTACCCCTAATGTTCATGAAGGTTTAACCCTCATGCATCTCTTAATGGATCCAATGGATGTCGGGTTTTCCTAGCTAAGATCTAACGGTTCAGATCTGTCCCACCTCGCGAATTCTTCCACTACTTCGTGGATGTGGAAAGATCAATGGTCCAAATGTTCTCATGGACCTTAGGGGTCTACGATCCCGATTTCCTCTCTATTCACGAAGATAGAGGGAAAAGGGGCAAGGTATGTAACGCCCTTGTTTCTTTCATCAATCTAACGGTTGTGAATGACCTTGGGTCCTCCGACGGGATCTCATCTATTGATTCGTTGCTTATCCCTACGCTGCTACCTCAGAATTTTAAGAGGGTCATTCCTCCTCGTACAGGGTTATTAAGATTCGCCCGTTCAAGTCCCTTTTCCAGGTTCTTGGTAAACCTTTCCAAGGAGGGAATCTTTGTGAAGAGATCTATTCTGGGGCATCCCTGGAGACAGATAAGGGGAAACAACTTCCTGAGAACGGGATGGAAGTCTGAATTGGTTCAACTTAAGCATAATTAAATTCATTTATCAACATAAGCCATGCGTGTTTTTTCTGTTATAAGCATATACAAATACTAGTACTAATCAAACATCATATAGTCATTCCTATAATGAAAACATTTACAGTTCTATAACTTATGAGCATAGTTATCAAAATACACATATTTCAAGGTCCCAGAGGAAAAACACTTATCATAAATAACACCAGGGTTAAGTAATTGCTAAGAGGGGTGCTCGTTTCCACCCAACCGTAGGCTCAGTGACTCCTAGTAGATTTACCACTAGCCACCCCTGAGCTAAGACCACGATGCTGTGAGACTATGTCTCTTTGTCTGCCAGTGACCAGGAGTGAAGGTTGCAATCCTCCCTCTCTGCTATCACTCACTCTGCATAATGCCAGAGTTCCCCTCGCATTTTCCCCCTCCGAAATTGCTTCTACATCACGCCTTATCCTCTTGCGAGGTTGCGTGTGGCGCGATTTGCCTCATGCTGATCAGGCCTGATGGCTCTATGGATGGGTGGTTCACCATCCCATCCCTCATTAAGCCATCTGCCTACCAGCCTACGAGACATTAAATTCAGGGCCAGCGAGCCGCTTTTGGTTCTCCAGGCCAGTGGAGTCCAAATACAGTGTTAATTCTCAGTGGAAGTTAACACCACCTTTCTAGGTACCTTCCACTGCCATCGTGGTCTCTTTTTCTGCACATGCCCTCTCAACAGTCCTGCAATAATTCAAAATGTTATTCACATTCATTGACCTTTTCCTCAAGGTCCATTTACATTACATATTCACATTTATGAGTTTTCCATAGTTCTTGGCCAGTCCAATTATATTTACAAGATGGGGGAAACAGGGTGTTACAATTCCCTCTCCCTTAAAAGGAACATCATCCTCGATGTTCTTATCTACTAGCATGAATGGTATGTGCAGAAGTAAACAAAATCAGATATGCCTATCTCATGGCATCCTCCATTTCCCATGTAGCCTCATCTAGGCCAAAATGCTTCCACTGCACCTTGACCTGGGCAATGGTTCAGTTCCGGAGTGGGGTTTCCAGAAATTGGAAGTAAATTTTGTGTCTCTGTCAGATATTATCTCCCTCGGCATGCCGTGCAGTCAGAACACCTCTTTCATGAATATTTGGGCGATATCTATCGCCTTGCAGGTTGATTTGACGAGGATGAAATGAGAAGACTTGATCAGTTTATCCGCCACCACCATAATGGCATCATTCTGTTTGGTTGAAGTTGGTAATCCAGTGACAAAATCCCTGGAGATGGTTTCCCATTTCCATTCTGGGATGGGTAAAGGGTGTAATAGTCTTGTTGGGTGTCGATGTTCTGCTTTAACCTATTGGAACTCTATGCATTGGGCCAAATATTTGGCTATGTCCTTATTCAATCCAGGCCAATAAAATTGCTTCCGGGTGGCTGTGATCATTTTCTGGTATCCTGGGTGACCAGTGTAGGGTTTTTTTATGTAGTTCATCCATGATGAACCTCTTCAAGTCATCATGATTTGGAATGCATAGTCTATCTTTGTAAGTGAGCAGACCTCCTTTGGTCATTTGGTAGTCTTCATACTTTCCTCCAGCGGGTTCTTGCTGTAGGTATAGGGTCACAGTCTGAACGAAGGAATCTGTTTCTTATGCATTTCTGACTCTGTTCTTGACATCTGTCTTGCAGGTAGTCACCGCTGCCAGGTGAATTGTTTTCATGCTTCTGCTAAGGGCATCGACCACCCTATTTTCCTTCCCTTTGATGTGTTTGATTTCAAAATCAAATTCGCTAGAGAGGGCCATCCATCTAGCTTGTCTGGCATTGAGCTTTCGTTGGTTGAACAAATACCGTAATCCACAGTGATCTGTCATAAGTACAAATTTTCTTCCCAAGAGGTAATGCCTCCACATTTTTGAGGCATGCACTATGGCAGCCAGTTCTAGATCATGAGTCACATAGTTGACCTCATGTTCATTCAATTTTTTGGATTCATAGCAGATCACCTTTCCTTCCTGCATAAGGACCCCTCCAAGCCCTTCCTTACAGACATCTGTGCACACAAGGAAGTTAGCTTCAGGGTCAACGATTTTCAACACGGGTGCATGGGTGAGTAGATGTTTCATGGTTTGCAATCTTTCTTCACATTGCTGTGTCCACAGGAATTTTGTCCCCTTCGTCTGGAGGGCAGTGATTGGACAACCAATCTTGGAGAAATCTTTTATAAATCTTCTATAGTATCCCACCAATCCCATAAAGGATATGATGTCTGAGACATCCTTTGGGGTAGGCCATTCCATGATAGACCTGATCTTGTCAGGATCTACTGCTACCCCTTCCTTGGACAAAACATGTCCCAAGTAGTGTATTTGCTTCTGAAAGAAGTCACATTTGTTGAATTTAGCATAGATTTGATGTTCTCTTAGCACTTGCAGCACAAGTCTAAGATGCTCTTCATGTTCTTCTCTATTCTTAGAGTAGATTAAAATGTCATCAATAAAAACTAGTACAAATTTATCTAGAAATTTACTAAGTACATTTTTCATTAAGCACATGAAAGTGGCAGGGGCATTGGTTAACCCGAATGGTACTACCACAAACTCATAGTGACCATACCATGTTCGGAAAGAGGTTTTATGGATGTCTTCACCCTTGATTCGAACTTGATCATACCCCGACCTCAAGTCAATCTTTGAGAAAACAGACGCGCCTCCCAACTGGTCGAATAGGTCATCAATCCTGGGAAAGGGGTACTTGTTCTCTATGGTTACTTTATTAAGTTTTCTATAATCTATACACAGTCTAAGGGTGCCATCCTTCTTTTTCACAAACAGGGCTGGTACTCCCCATGGGGACATGCTGGGTCGAATATATCCCTTATCCATCATTTCTTTCAATTGTAAATTGAGTTCAACTAACTCAAGTGTGCTCATCTGGTAGGGTGTCCTAGACACTGGCACCGCTCCTGGTGCGAGTTCTATCGAGAAGTCAATGTCTCTTCTTAGAGGTAGGCTCCATACCTCTTCTGAAAACACATCTCTATATTCTTTCAGGATAGGGTGATCATCAGGGATTGGTTTAGCACCTTCGATTATTTTCAATACCTATATTGCATATAGGGGACATCCCTTTCGGCAATACTTTCTCATTTGCAGGGCTGATATTTGTCTCATCGAGACCGGTTTTTGGATCCCTTGGAGGGTTATCCTTTTTCCTCGTTTGCTCACACATTCTAAGGTTTTATGGTAACAGTCCAATTTGGCTTTATGGGTGGCCAGTCAGTCCATACCAATCAATAGATCGTATGATCCCAGGGGTAATACATTAAGGGTTTCTTGGGTGGGGAATTTACCCAACATTAACTAGCAGACTAGTATGACCTCTACCACCTTTCTTTTGGTGCCAGTGGCTAACTGTACCAACCATGGCTTAGTTTGTTATTGTGGCTATAGCTTACACTTATTAACAGCTTTAGGGGCTATATAACTCAAATTTGAACCAGGGTCAATCAAAACAGACATTAGATGGTTGAAAATCATACCTTCTATTTCCACTATTGAAGCTTGGTGATCAACTTGCTTATTGTCCAAGGCTGCATAAATCTGCGGCACACTCCTTGCCACATCATTGACTGTGGTAGCTTCCTGCATGTTATAAATTTTCTGACTATTTTGTTGTCGGTGTGGACAGTCTCTTAAGAGATTCTCTTCTCCGCAACCCAAACATTTCAGAAGTTCTTTCTTTGGGTTATTAGTCTTCACGGGTATAGGTCCAGAAGTTTTATTTCCGTCCACCGAGGAAAAGTTATGCTGGAGTACACTCCGGGTTGGAAATTTCATTCTAGGATTCTTCTTGTAGCTCTTAAATTATGAGGATTTAATCCCCTTTTTCTGAAATTTTGAACCACTCTTCTGTTTCCAGTCCCCACGAGACTCTGCCCAATGTCCATATTGTTCATGACAATATGTTTCTTTTCGAATAGTGTCTTCTAAGGTATTTGGCTCGTCAAATTCAATTCAGTTCCAGTATTCCTTGGGTAACCTGCTGATGAAGCATTGCGCCTTTTCCTTCTCTGTTTTGATGTAGGGTACATATCTCAATAAGTCAAGGAATTTGTTGAAATATTCCTCTATAGTGAGTTGCCCCAGTTTGAGTTCATAAAACTCTCTAGCCTTCTCATCGAAATACCTTTCTGAAAAATACTTCTTCCGGAAGTACTTCTCAAACCATTTCCAAGACAGGTCCTCCTCGCGGACCCCTTTCATGTTCTTAAGATATTCCCACCAGATGGAAGCCTTTCCCTTTAGATTGAAAGTGGCCACTCGGGCCTTCATATTTTCTGAAAAATCATGGACTCTGAAGTATTTCTTCAATCCAAGTAACCAAGCCTCGGCTTCCTCTCCCTTCTTTATCTCACTTTCGAAGGAGGGAGGTTTGGCCTTTCTGAATTCTTCAAATTTATGACCCTTGGAAGTCTTTTGTTTCTTCTGTTTTCTTCGAGAATAGAAACTGGTTCTACTACTAGAAGAGCCTTCTGAATCACCATCTTCCTTTTCAGTGGAATCATCTGGCACTAGTACTTTACCTCTAGGGTGGACCTTTCTTGATGTTCTTCTCTCAGTATGGCCACTGACACGACCATGATTCTGCATCTCAGGTTCTTGCTGCATTTGTTGTTGTAGGTCAGATAAGCTCTGCAGTAAAACTACATTAATTTCGGTTTTCTTTTCTTGTTCTTTCATTATTCTTTCATTGTCAGCCTTGCATCTTTGCAATTCAAACATGAGACTCCTCACAGTCTCAACTAGATATGGAGGGGTTCCTATTGCTCTTCTTTCATCAGACTCTTCGTCTCTGTTGTGGGAGCCTTATCCCACCTCTTGGTGAGTCACCATGCTCTGCGTCTGTAGATTCCTGCGGCTGATCATCTGCTTGAGTGAAAAGACAAACACTGGATATTAGTCAAGAGTTAAATACATTTTTATAATTTGCACATAATTCATAACTCTTTCACATGCATACACAGTCGGGTTCTCGTTTCCAAGTTTTAATCCTGGACAAGAGAGTTACGTTAGGGGTTATTTCTTCGTAGGAGTACTTCAAACAGAGCTTATGTGCAACTCGTACATGAGCCCAATCAGGTTGAGTGTTGTAACCATGCTCTGATACCACATTGTAACATACCCACTACCTAAAATCAAACTTTTTCGTTGATTTCTCAACAATGAGAATCCCCGAAGCTCGCAGCAGTGAAAGGCCAAACCCGATCCATAGGTCCTTATTTCCCTATCACGGCCTCTTCTTCACGCGCATGTGACATTTCCCAATGATAATTTTGGGTTTTGGGGTTTCTTGATTCCCTATGACAAGAGTTCCTATCCTCTCGAACTCCTGATCTTCGATTTGTCGATGCGCCCCTTTACGTGCTAGCCCTCCTGGCTAAACTCCTAGCCCATATGACCACTATTTCACAAGACCACAGCCTTATCTCCTTTCAGGGTTTTGGGCTTCCAAAAGCCGATCCGCTCTGACTTCAGCTAGCCCTTCAGGCTAGACCTTTGGTCCACGTGACCTTCCCCCATATGACCGTAGCCACACTGCTTATCGGGGTTTCAGACTTTTCAATGCCGAAATGCATTTGTCCTCAGGACTCGCGATCCTCCAATTCCCGATATGACGTCAGTTAATAACCCCCTTTTACCTTTAGCATGATCAATGGCTGTGATCACCCATGAAACCAGCGGTCCCTGATTTCTATCGGGACTTTGGGGTTTCAAATGTTGAAATGCATTTGTTCTCGGGACTACCGATCTCTCGAATATTGATTCTCCGCTATGCTGACAGCTGGCCCCCACGATGGAGCTTTCCCTTCCTTGTCGGAATTTCAGACTTCATGATTCTGAATTGCAAGGACTTCTTGTCCACGGGATTCTTGATTTCCCGACTCTTGTAATTGTTAAAATTTTAATTAAAATAAAGTACCAAGGCAAGTGTTTCTCTTCCCTAGGCGCCTAAGGGGAGAAATTGTCGAATGTGGGTCTTAGTCAAATTAATTTGTGAGATGCAAATTAAAGGATAACTTTATGATTAAAGTGAGGGTGAGTGAAGAGACACCAAATCTCAGCCACCCATTTGATCTAATCTCAACTGTTAGATTAGAAAACTCCTCACCTTCCCTCATGAGGTTGATTAAGGCAAGTGGGCGCACCCATTCTTGGGTAGTTGGAGAAATCTTGGTGAGATGCTAAGAGGCTCTTGGTGAGATGTCAAGAGCAAGGGAAGAAGAAGCAGCAATAGTCTTGTTGAGAGAGCAAGAGACTCTTGGTGAGATGCCAAGAAGTTCTTGGTGAGATGCCAAGAACAAGGAAGTTGAAGCATTCTTGTTGAGAGAACAAGAGGAGCTCAAGCATTCTTGTTGAGAGAACAAGAGAGAGAAAGAGAGAGGTCGAGCTGAGAAAAGAGACACCATTTGTCGAAGGAGAGCACGTATCCCAAGGTAAAGAGAAGTATGGATTTCAGACAGCAAGGAAGAACAGGCTGTACCGTATGGATTTGTGGAGGTCGTACAACATTTAATGTGCACATAAATTGAGGAGGACAACAACTGTAATTTCTGAGAGTATTGGCTTGCATTCCAAGGCTTCCATACAACATTTGTTGGCATAGAAATTGAGGTAACTGCTGTAATATATTTATGAGTGTATTTCCGTACAGTCCGTATAGTTTGGCACAAATCTTAGGGACCGTACAACATGGTTTACAAGGAGCTGTTCATGCTGGGTTTTTTGTACAGTCTTAGCAGAGTTTTGGCATGAATTTTGAGACAGTCCGTACAGCATTAATTGTTGGGGTAGTCGTACAGTTGTATGGATTTTTGGTTTATAAATCGAGGAGAAAAGCTACAAGAATGTCCAGATAAGTTTGTGTAAATATATGAAGATGAATATGATGTAAAAGAATTTCTCAGAAGCTCATAAATAATACAAAGCCCTCTCTCACTGGTTTTCCCCTTGTGGGTTTTTCTAGGGTCGAAGTTAGATCGAATATCTTTGTGTCTATATTTTCTAAGTTTTACATATTGCTGATATTTTATTTCTGCATTGAAAACGATGTTCAAAATCCTCATGTTTCAGTTCTGAAATTTATTTTTGTTAAGTTTTTATATGCTGAAACACAAGGCTGTAGTATATGCTGAAACACAGTGCTGAGTCATATGCTGAAACACCGCTGTGAGTATATGCTGAAACACAAGGTTGTAGTATATGCTGAAACACAGTGCTGAGTCATATGATGAAACACCGCTGTGAGTATATGTTGAAACACAGTGCTGTAACATATGCTAAAACACAGTGCTGAGATAGATGCTGAAACACAGTGTTGTAACATATGCTGAAACACAGTGCTGTAACATATGTTGAAACATGGTGCTGTAACATATGCTGAAACATGGTGCTGTAACATATGTTGAAACATAGTGCTGTAACATATGATGAAACACCGCTATGACATATGCTGAAACAATGCTGTGATATATGTTGAAACTGAGTTTGGCATTTAAATTTGGCGAAAAATCAGTGAGACTGAAACTGGGTTGGGGTTTTGAAAAAATTAACATGGTATCAGAGCTGAGTTGAAGAGAGGTAGAAATTTGAGCAGATAGAAAATTGGGACAACAGTCACTTCAAGAGGAAGTCACTTGGTGAGAGACCAAGGAGAGGATCTTTGATGAGATGCCAAGATCAAGAAACTCTTGGTGAGATGCCAAGAAAAGGGACCTTTGGTGAGATGCCAAGGTTGAGACAAATAGCAGCTTCAGCAAAGGTGGATGAGTTTTCCACCAAGTTTGACAAGGAATTTTCCTTGATTGCATGTCTATCATTGAGGACCACTACTCCCGATACTTGGTATATTGACAGTGGTGCCTCTCGCCATATGACAGCAGTTCGTGAGCACTTGACGGATCTTACTCAGTGTGGAGATGCAGAGGTAGTGCTTGGAGATGACCGAGAGGTCAAGGTGGCTGGTTGTGGGACCGTATCATTGAGCCCTCTAATATTCAAAGTTATGATATTCATCATGATGATTTGGGAGGTGGATGGAGGTATCCCTCCGTGAGCCTTTGGATCTGGCCTGAGTTGAGCATAAAGTTACCTACTTCCTTGATGGGCTGTTGGGATGATTTTCATCCCCATCTTTTATTTTCCTGGGAGGTACGTTTTGGCTCAGTAGTTGGGTCTAAGGATATCCCTAGTTGCTAGGTGGAGCCTGTGGTGGAATCAATGAAAACTTTGTCAACCTTTATAAGTTATTCCACTGGAATGGTGTGTATATCCTTTTAGTTGAAGGCTTCCTCAAGTTTTTAAATATCTATGTCTGTCATATCTTGCTCATCCAACTACATGAGAGTGTCCCCACTTTCATCCAGCTTATCCCTTGGTGGTCTTATTTGCATTTTTCGGTTTGGTGCATGGATTTTCCTTTTTCTTTCTCTTGGCTATCTTTTTTGTGCGGATCTCCTACCTCTTCTTCTCCAGGAAGTTGATTAATAATGTCATAAGAGTTTTTGGTAGGTATTTTCAGAGTGTTGTCTTGATTTTTCTTCTTGGGCGGGTGTTCTTTCCTTCCTGTGACCATGGTGAAGCCATCCTTTTGCTTCCCCTCTCCAGATTTGGCGATCTAAGCATTCAAGGGGAAATATCAAAAGAGGTGGCCATGCTCGTGACACTTCCTACAATGGAAGGGAACGTGCTCATAGTCCATTGCTTGGTTCCAGTATTCATCTTGATACTCTAGGGTTATTGATTCTGGTAAAGATTTTGAAATGTCCATGTAGACACAGATCTGAGTGAAGGAGGTGTATTTCCTTTGCTTTGTGTATTTCGAGCATTTGACATATCGTCCCACGGTATTTCCTATACCCATTAGGATTTCCTCCAACCAAAATTCCTGCGACACGGAGTATAACCTAACCCATACTAGAGCCATTATAAAGTCTTATCTCTCTAGGTTGAAGCGGTCTTTCCAGAATCGAAGAAATAACCCCGTTGAGTTGTAAAAGTATGGCCTATTGTCAAAAAATCTATATGTGTCTTCCAGATTGTAAAGGATGATCATAAAAAAACCCTTGGAGTTGAGTTGAACTTCATAATATCCCTTGGGGTTCCACCAGTCTTTGATCCACCTCAGAAGATCTCATTCTAAAGGCCATAGACCCAAGAACTTGCCTATGAGGGCATGCTCCTGCATGAATTGAGTGTGTTCCCCCACCCTAGTTGGACTTATGAGATATCTTGGGGGCTTATTAGATAGGGGAATGCACTTTCCTGGTTCCCATCCTCAATATTCCTTTGGATGAGACATGCTTGGCTCCACATCCATTTCTTTGCTAATTCCCTTCTCTTTCGCCAGGAGCTGCTCTCTCAAGTTCGACGAAGGCTCAAAAGAAGGCCTCTTAGCACACAGTCCAGCTCTGTCGTTTGCTGCTACATTCATGTACGAGGGGGGTTGCCCCCCTGCCCTTCGAGGCTCATCTTGTATTGTCATCTGTGACCTCTCTGTTCATTCTGGCTCGTCTTGTGTAACCATTTCGTCTACAAGAGGATCGGATTAGAAAAAATGTTGCTAGGGTTTCAAAGGTTCCGCTCATCAAGAAATGGCGACATGATCTCCATAGTTACCCCTAGTTTGAGGGGGTAATAGTTTCTATGGTTGAAGGTATTAATAGGTTTTGTCTCATGAATGAAACTCAAGATGAGAATTTGTGCTATGTTCTTTGGCATCAAATGTCGTTATTTCTAGATAAGAAGAAAAAAATAAGAGAGATCTACTTATAATGAAGTTGGAAAAATTATCTGTCAAAATGTATATATCGAGCTTATGGAACAAATAGAAGCATTTCTACCATGATAAAGGTATGTTTATAAATGGCGACTTGAAGGTAGTGAACGGTAATAGTGGATTACCAAAATTTAGATCTAATACTATTGCAACTAGTGCTAGAGTTAATAAGAATACAGACTAGAATTTAGATAAGGCTCCACATCTAACACACTCAATAGATCAATGAATCCTCTCAAATTATTTCCTTAAAATATGGGTTTGGGTTTTGCTCCTCAAAAAGGTTAAAAAAACATGGTTTTGTTGGGTCTTTCTTCAGTGTACCAATCACATTTCAATGCAATAACGAGAAATCAATTTCTAGATTTCGCAATCACAAAGAAAAAAAATATTTACAAGGTGTAATGATTGTGTCTCATCAACAAGCAATATAACACCACCATTGATCCAAAAGAAATAGAGTAGTTATGGACAAATCAAATGGGCCATA
>ML783754.1:1093178-1118762 GCA_009831015.1 Picea engelmannii
GGGAAATGTATTGCGGCTATGGATGATGGTGAATATTGTATTCTGAGAGAGGAGACTGTGAGAGAAAGAAGAGGAAGTTACAACGGGTTTTTCTGTAGGTTGTATCCCTTCATTTGCTGGATAATAATAAAGGAAGGACCTGGAAATTTCTTTGGTGGATGTAGCCCACACTGGGTGAACCACGTAAATATGTGTCTCTCTTGTATTGTGTGTCTTCTATGTTTTGTTTCTGCATTTGTTTTATTTTATTGCTCCGCGGTCTTGTTTTTCTAACAAGATAGATGTAGATGTTGTAGACAAGTGGTTGAATCTATTAGAAGGGTATTTTTTTGTCCATAACTTTTCGAATAGAGAAAAGATTACTTTTGCGCTCCTCAAATCCATTCCCCATGTCAATGATTGGTGGGAAACCTTCTGTGAGCAAAAGGAAACAGAGGAACCCTCATTATTTACAGTCACGACCACCTAGGAATCATTCAGGGATGCTATTAAGGAAAAATACTACCCTGTCAGAAGTTATGATGACTTGTATACCAAATGGACCACACTGCGCCAAGAAAGAGACCAAGAAGTTCCATATTTCACAAATATCTTCCATACCTTGCACACCAAGCTGGGTATCAAATATTTGGAGTGACATATGGTGCTCAAGTATCATGGTGCTCTGCATAGATACATCCATATTGAAATTGAATTTCTGGACATCTCATCCTTGGGCACTACCTACTGATATGCAGTCAAAATCAAGTAGAAGCTCAAAACAAAAGATGCAACAATTTGGGCCTATGAACCCCTCACAACAAAATCCAGAAAAGGGAAACCCCAAACCATAAAACAAAGGATAGAAAAAATATGGGCAGTATCAAGACAACCAGTCCAAAGCAAAGAAGGACACCGGAAAGACAAAGAAATATACCGAGAAGTGGTGCGACTTAAATAAGAGCCCTTGGCATAACACTATTGACTGCTTCTCAAAGCAGTCACTGATGGCTGAAGTGAAAGCCTCTGAATCAGATACGGGTTCTGACTCTAAGACAAAACAAGAAAGGGGAAGATGGATCATTGACGTGGAACCCAGTGCCACTGTTGCTACCACCAAGCTCCAACCCAGTGAACTAAACGAGCCAGAAGAAGGAGAGTGCCTCTTCTATTCACAGATGTTGGTAAAAGGCACCCCACTGCACTTCATCGTTGATAGAGGTAGCTAGAATAAACTCATCTCATTAGAGGTCATCAAGCGGTTGTCCCTGTTGATAATACCACCCCCAAAACCCTACACCATTGGATGGCTCCACCAAGGAAGCGATATTCATTTCAGCCAATAGTGTCGATTGTCATACGACATCAAGACCTTCAAAGATAAGGTATTGTGTGATGTTGATCCTCTCGAAGTTTGTGGTGTTATTTTGGGACAACCTTATTTATGGAAACGTCATGTTGTATATGATTCTAGGCCTCATATTTTTATTATTACTTTGAACAGGAAATTGTACAGGATACCCAAGCTAGTCCCACCTAGTGTTATTTCCTTGATATGTGCTAAGAAATGTAGGAAGGTCATCTCTTAGATGGGGAAGTTTGTCTTCATCGTGATTCTCTCTCAGAATAATCTAAATATCACAGCCACATCCAGGGTCTCTACAGCCAACCTCTCCACAGAGCAGAAGCAAGTAGATAAGGTCATGGAAGAATACTAAGATATCTTCTCCTCACCTACCAAGGTACCTCTGCATTGCCAGGTCAAGCACCCCATCGATCTGACCCCCCATGCACCACTTCCCAATGGGCCAGCCTATCACCTCTCTATGTTAGAGAATGAGGAGGTCAAGCAATAGATCCAAGAACCTCTCCACAAGGGGCACATCCGTCCCATCTCATCACCTTGTGGGAGCCCAATCATGCTAGTAAAGAAGAAATATGGAACCTGGTGACTCTGCATTGATTACCAGGCTCTGAATAAAATCATAGTCAGAAAATGGTACCGGATTCCCTGAATCGATGACCTCCTTGATCAACTCATGGGGGCCAAATACTTCAGTAAGATTGATCTGAGGTTTGTCTACCACCAGGTCCCGATAGAACAGACAAATGTATGGAAGACTACCTTCAAGTCAAAGGAAGGCCTTTTTGAATGGTTGTTCATGCCCTTTGGTTTGACAAATGTGACAACCACTTTCATGAGGTTGATGGAAGATATCCAATGACCATTCACCAACAATTTTGTAGTGGTGTATCTGGATGACATTCTCATTTACATCAAGACTTGGGACGAACACTTGCAGCATATTCAGTAGGTTCTGCACACCCTGCGACAAAACAAGCTATACGCCAACCTGGAAAAATGCTCCTTGGGCATGGAAATTGTCCATTACCTGGGCTACATCATTGATCAGCATGCAGTACATGTGGATCCAACCAAGATCTAAGTCATCCATAACTGGCTAGCCCCAACCACACCCACTGAGCTCCGGAGCTTCTTGGGCCTTCCCAATTTCTACCGTAGATTCATGTTGGGATTGTCCCATATTGCATGGGCTCTCAACAAAATAACCATGGGTGGTATTAAGGTGAAATTTTCATGGGTCCGATCCCAACAACAAGTGTTCAATGATTTGAAGCAATGCTTGTGCTCAACCCCAGTACTTTCACTCCCAGACCTATATCATCCCTTTGAGATCAAGACAGATGCTTTCGACTATGCTGTGGGCATCATTCTCACTCATCATAGAAGCCCCATGGCCTATCATAGTGAGACACTATTATATGTTGTCCGTAAGAACCCTAATTACAATAAATAAATGTACTCCATTGTGAAATCCTGTCGCCATTGGAGACACTACATTCTTGGGAAGGAGAAAATCATCCACACTGATCATAAGACACTGTATTTCATGTAGACACAAGGAATATTTCAGAATGAATACCATCAAAATTGGTCCACATACTTGCAACAATTCCACCTCAACATCAAGTATAAAAAAGGAAACACCAATCGCGTCATCGATTGCCTCAGTAGAACGCTAGTCATGACACTCACCATGGTTCTAAAATTTTGTAGCCATGAGATCTCTGGATGGCCCCAACACTATGAGATAGACCTGGTCTTTGCCACCACCTACCAAATATTGGGGGAAAATGCAGTGGTCAATAATTTCCATCTTTAGGATGGGTTGTTGCGTCATCTGGGCCATATCTGTGTTCCACAAGCGAGTGAGCAAAGATCATCTGGGAAGCCCACTACAGTTGGGTGGAAAGACACTTCGACGTTGAAAATATGGTGGTGATGCTACTAAAACATTTCTACTGGAAAAATATTTGACAAGAGGTCAACAAGTATATCAGGTCCTGCACTTCCTACACGATTGCCAAAACAACCACTAAGAAACATGGCATGTACACCGCTCTTGCTACTCCTAACAGGCCATGGGACTCCATCTCAATGGACTACATGTCGAGCCTCCTGTCCACCAAGCGGGGAAACGCTTGTGTTTTTGTGGTTATTGATTGCTTTTCTAAGATGGCGATTTTTGTTGCCTACAAGAAGATCATCACAGCAAAGGCCACTGCCAATCTCTTCGTTGAACAAGTTTGGGTACATTTTGGAATCCCACAAACCATTGTCTTAGATCAGGATAGTCGATTTCTTAGCACATTCTGGTCGAGCCTCTGCTAACTACTGGACACCAAACTTACCAAATCCATGACCTTCCACCCTCAAACAGATGGCCAAACCAAGTTCATAAATCAAATGATTGTGCATATCTTTCACATGTATAATTCACAACACCCTCTCACATGGGATGAGATCCTTCCCTATTTCCATCATAGCTACAACCGGGCCCTGCATAGCTCAACCAACAACAACCCCTTTTAGGTGGGGTTGGGATTCCAACCATTGGGTCCCATAGATGTTTCACTTCCCCTTGTGGTCACCTTGACTGACTCATCTCCTGCTATAAATGAAGCTAACAAAGCCACCCGGTTCATTGAGCAGATCCAACACATCTGTCAACAGGTTCAGGATATCATATAGAATTCCAATGACAAGTACAAACAACGCCATGATCAACATCGGGTGCCACATAAGTTTCAGGTGGGTGAAAAAGTTTGGTTGCACTTGCAGAAAGAACGCCTTATAGGACCCCATCGAAAGATTCATCCACTCCATTATAGGTTGTAAACCATCACCAAGGCCATGGGGGATAATTCTTTTCAGCTCAACATTCCTCCTTTCCTTGGCCTGCACCCACTGTTCAACATGGATCTCCTTCACCTTATTTCCCACCATTATTGGACACCTCAGAAGTAGTAGAAAAACTGAAACCAAAAGATCTCAACCTCGACTACATAAAAAATGCATCCAATGATCATATTGTGGACACACAAATGAAGGGAACTCGATAGCAAAGGATCCAACTTTATTGAGTCGTCAAAGCAGGGAAACTTCTGCACCAAGGCAAGTGGCTCACCTAGGGCCAAATTCTGTAGAAATTTCCTCATCTGATGGGGGACCTCAATGCAATGGAGACCATTTATTTCTAAGGATGGAGGATTGATCCAGGTGGATATCGGTGGCCACCCATCTTTTCCAACTAGCTCAAAACAGTTTTCTGGCAATTCTGGCAATTTATTATTTTTAGCAGTTTTAACTTCCCGGGCCATTTTGAGGGCCTAAATGAAGGTTTTTCAATATAGAGCTTCTCAATTATATCCAAAGGCATTATTGAGCCCCCAAAATTAATCTCCTCAATGATACCTTTCCAACAAGCTATCATACACCTAAAACAGAGTTCGTATGCAAACATTACGACCCCGGGAAGTTAATGTACTAACTTACCCAAATGGGGCCCACATGACTTTTGGCACTTCATCTCCTAGGGTTAGGTTTTTGGATGTCTAGGGTTTTTGGAATTCTTGTTTATTGTAAAAAGGCCTTCAAAGACTCATTGTAATTATCTTCTTTTGAATGAGCGCAATTGTCACATCTCTTCTTAGAGATAAGCTGCCACCATTCCAACAAGCTTGTTTTCGCTGCATTTTACAGTTTCAGCTTATTTCCTTATTGAATAGAAAACCAGTTTTACTATATCTCTGTTATTTTGTGTTAAGTACCTGCTAATAATCTGTATTCATTTCGTTCCACTCATAAAAAATACGTATCATTATATTCCTCTATGAGTCTACACTTTGGTTTGATATCCTCTTTGAGACAATGCTGCCAAGAGAAGTCCAGTTGAAATGTCGGCCATCGCTGAGTCAACCATACAACAATCCATGCTCTATATAATTCAAATATTTGTACCTGTTTCATGTCATTGATGGGGGATACATCAAGACCCTCATGCAGCATATCACTTCCTATAGACTTTAGTACATTATCTTGGAAGATGGTTTAGAAACTCTATAGTACCTTAGAACTTCCAGGTCTCAATGGAAAGTTTCCTTGCCTTTGAAAATAGGTTTTTTTCAATGACCTTCACTCAAATGATTCTATGAGTGTTCAACTTCAGCTTATCTATTCACACTCAATATAATGTACTTTTGTACCTTAAGGGTCATTTTCATTATTGGTGGTTCCTTTCGCATCTGTTAACGATAACCATCATTGAATGGTAATCAGATGGTTTCTACCATGTTCGACTTCAACACCTTTATTCACGTGGTTAGATTCGTACTATGTCATAGTGGAAATTAAGACCCTAGATCTTATCAAATGGATCTAGGTTGCGATGGAGTATTTTGACTATGGAATGTTGCATAGATCTACATTGCATGTTTCATGGCTATGTTAAAAGCATTGAGTCTTTATAACATAGATCCACAATGTGTCTTTGGTGAGTATATTCAGATTTGAAACATTTTGGCATGGATCCATGGTGTAATTTGGTGGCCATCACCTATCATACTAGGATATTTTCATGTAAGCATATATTCTTGGATTCATTTATATTCTAAGTATGGGAATTCCTACCTCAAAGATGATAATTTAATTCCTTGTTTTTTGTTGACATGTCTCCAACTAATGAGTTCTTTGTTTTAATACCCACACGACAAAATATTTCAACTATCACCCATTCTAGCTTCATACTTTTCAGGGATTTTTTTACACAATATTTTGTTGCAAATGATGATGTTCACTTATTCTCTATCATCTAGAGCACAAAATCCATGATGGTTGAAAAAGAACCTTTCTTTGAGAGAAGGAAAACATGCAAAAGGGGTCATTCATGGAAAAAGGATCATGAAATAATTTTTTGGGAAAGTGTCGCATGTTGCACCACTACGGGGTGTGAAACTCTCAAGTGTTGCATGTTTCACCCCTGCGGGGTGTGAAAATGTCATAGTTTTCTAGTTCACAAGTTGTGACACTGTCTAAAAGAGGAAAAAATGAGGAAATTTGCAAAGTTTCTAGAATAGAAGCTTTGAATATGAGGTGTCCTCCGACCATCTTGGATCTCACCCATACTCCCGATTTGGGGAGATCCTAACCTCTCATCCTAAACTCCTTTTCAATCTATAAAAAGGATACTTTTCTCATGAGGAAGGGGTTAATAGCAAATAGTGAATAGGGAATGGGGAATAATGATTGATAGCTTTTCTTTTGGTTTGTTTTTAGAGGATTGTTAGTAGTTCTTTGGCTTTGAGGAATTCAATCTTACCTAAAGTATTTAGTTGATGGTGATGGATTTCATGGATGCATTGTGGGTATTGGAGCAGTGATCTTGGTGGAAGGAGATTCACAACATCAAGAAAACTTTAGTTATAATATCTTTTCATTATCAGTAATACAATAATATAGTTTCTTTCCCACAAAAGTTGTTTATGTTTGAATATATTTGTTGTATTTATCCTTGATCATTTGCATAGGTTTCATGAAAATATGCTACTTTTTCTTTCACTCTTTTTGGATTGTGTGTTCTTATAGGTTATCATTTAGAAGTCTAAAGACAGAGCTGGGAAATATGACTAGCGAGGACAAACATCGATTAAAAGGCGTGAGCTCTTTCTAGCTAGTATTTTTTATTACATAAACCTAGGGAAAGTTATATATTCTATCCTTTTTTTTTCTAGTCTTGGTTTTTTAGTCTAGGGAGATCAGTCTATGTCTGCATAGATCGATTTGTCCGATAACACCTTAGCCTTGATTTCAAGACAAATCAGCTAATGAGGGAGGTTGGTAGTTGGACAACCAACTACCCCAATGAATGGAACTATGGAGGGTTGTCAGTAGGGACATGAAGCAATCAGCTAGAGGAAAGTAGGAAATATCACCACGGTTCCCCAAGATTGACCCACGAGCTGCCTTCTGATAGAAGAAATAGAAGGACATGTGGAGAGCCTACCTAAGTCATGCGTGCAACTAGGATATGCAAAAGGGGGAGAACTGGAGGAGGGTCGGGCCTTTGAGAAAGGGAGATGGAGCATAGAATACCTGAAACCTGACTTGAGATAAGAGGGTCATGAGCTTGATACTGGGAAGAAATATGATAAAACTTAAAGAGGCCTAGGCTAGGTGGGTGTAAGGGAAAATACTTACCAAGAGTAGAGTGAAGGAGAGTGACCTTCAAATCTTGCTGAGAAACTGAGAGATATTCCCTAGTGTTATCATGGCTTGGCACATGGGTGGATAGAATGATAAGATTCAATGCATCTGAGCCTATGGTTGGGTGGAAAGGAGAAAACCCACAGTCATATGGTTGGCTGCAACTTGTAACTAGATAAGTATTTCATAGACTTTGTGCAATTGAATTCAAAGGCATAATTGAATGCTTGTAATTGCGCTATAAATATACATAGTTGATTTGTAATAATAATGCTTATTGTATTGGAAAAATCCTTCATTTGAGTGATGGTAGGATGGTAAAAATGGTGCATGCCCTGTACAACTAAATACAAGCATTCTATAATGTTCTGAGATAAAAAAAATTCAACACACACACACACACATATATCCATCGTCGTGATGGGAAATCCATCGTTGTGATGGGCATTCTGTGAATGAAAACTACAATTATAAGTCAATAATTGAATGTAAGGTACTTATCCCAAGAAGGTGATATAATTTTCCTTCACGATCAAAGGGAATTGTTGGTCGTGTTGTGTGTTATCACATATAGTTGTCAAGGGCAACATGTTGTCCAGGTTCATGGTTTGTGCAATAAGCGTCAAAGAACAACATCTAGAACAATCCATTTGAGGCTTGAAGTGAAAGCAGAAGGGAGAGATCAACTTCAACAGTGGAGATCCATCAGGCATATTGGATCGATGGCCATCAGGCGATCGAGATCATGAAGATACATGAAGTTTTACGACAGACAGAGGTCTGAGATCATGAGGTCAATCTTAGTCTGTGGTACCAGGAAGGACATGTGGTGCAGGATCAACATTTCACTAAATCATGGAATGGAGCATTCAAAGGGTAGATTCATGAGGATTTGCGAAATGTGAATTCATGAAATGACCTGGGCCATCCATTTCATAAAGGATGCATGGCACCAGATCCGAACCATGGAGGAAGCGATTTTGGGAAATCTGAAGTGAGAAATGTTGAGGTCTCGAAACATCGATATTGATCTGGGTCGTTTGATGGAAAGGGATGCGTGTCACCCGATTCGAGCAATCACGATTTCGTGACTCCGAGATTTTAGCATGGAGAAAAGCGCAACTTCTCGAGATGCGAAATACCGATACGATGAAGATTACATCTGGGTCATTCAGGCCAGAGGGGTAGCAGATCAACGAAATCGTGATTTCATGAGTTAGAGGTTTCAGCATAGAAGGCACAAGTTTTCGACACACGAAATTGTGACGCACCCAGGAGTTGGGCCCATGGTCATAGACCGAGGTCATATGGAAGCGGGTCCAGGAGGAAAGGTTCATTCCCATAGCGCAGAGCCAGCCAAGGTGGAGTTCCAAGAAAGAAATCACAGTTGTCGGATGCAAAGCAGATCTAGCTGTCCATCTGAGTTGATTGATTTCACTATTTCGACCATCAAGATATTGGAAATCAAGTGCAGAGGGGACTCCCGAAACGTGAAATCCTGAAATTTCATATGGGATAAGAACTGGGTCATGGCCCGAGGTCACATGAAGGTAAAGGTTTTGAGTTCGCATGAGATGCACTAAGGGATGAAACGCCGGTGTTGGTCGTAGAAAGAGGTCGCTGCATGTCTCAAGCGCCAAGTCTACTCAGCCTTGTCCCGATCCCGATGAAGCAGGTGGGGAGAGGTGGTTGAAACCTCGCTTCACCCCATAAATGGAAATCATGGAGGAGCCGACCATGGAAAATAGAGTTGTCATCTCGTGGTACCCTTGCGAGTAGATTTCCCTGCAGACCCATGCTGACTTGAGTTCATGTCTGACAGAAGAATACATGCATAGTCTGACAAAAAACTGCTCAAATGCAAAGTTTTGAATGCAGGGGCCCGATCATTCTCCTGGTAGTGATGAATTGTTCTGAGTATAAATAAGCAGTTTTGATATTTTGACAAAGGGGGAAATTTTTGGCCTAGACTGGGGGAAATGTTTGAGAGTTGTTATGATTGTATTTTTGTTGCAAGCCTGAGGACCTGGATTGTAAATTGTTATGTTAATGAATATTCCTTTAAGTTGTTATACCAAACCCTCTTTTTAGTTTTCATTTTCTGATTTTCTTTCTTGTCTCGATGTAATCTCTCTTATTTATGGATTCCTGGGGTGATGGAGGATATGTTGCCATCATGCCCATCTTTCATGGTTCAACAGACGTTTTATGTTTTTCTTCTTGTCTGGATCATTGTAATCTCCCCGATTTCTAGATTCTTGAGGCAATAGAGTATCTATTGTCATCTTGCCCATTTTTTTATGGTTTATCATTCAGACACTTCTAACCTTTCTCCTATCTACCACCACTTAAATGATTTCATTGAGTTGACGATTTATGACTCCATATCCCAATGGCCCATCACTGATATGTAATGATATTCGTTGTCTTTCCTTTCCTTAAAGTATTTCTGAATCGCCCACTCACACCCTTTTAATACACCTAAACTTTGATGGGTATCGGGCTTACCTCTGACACAATCTAGAGGTGACTTCCGGTGCTAACATTTCTATCATCGTTGTCAGGGATGAATTGAATATTTTCCCTGGGTAGAATTACAACGAGTCTCTGATTTTGAAGGTGCATCAGATATCAGAGCCATTGGATATTACGCTTGAACCTGGCGACTCCACTGTGGATACTCCATTTTCTCGGCTCCATGGTTTAAGTGTGGTTTCTTCTGGCTACACCTGGTAGCCCCCTTGGCGAACACAACGATCAGATCTAATCTTTCATGGTGAAAAAATACCAGACACACTCTTACTGCATATCTTTCACCTGGTGAATCCATGGTTAAAGGATCGATTGGCAACTCCATTGGTTCGAAATGGAAAAAATTATGGCTCGGAGGTTTTCTCTTTTTAATTTTTCTGTTGTTCCTAGTTTTCCTAATGTTGTTCCTGCTCCAAGGGGATGGGTTGATTTTTTCCCCATATTTAGAGAGTGTAAATAGGACAACCTTGCTCAACATCTCCATGAGTTTCATGAACTCATGCATTAGTGAGAGATACATCATGGGGATGTATTAATAAAAATGTTCATGTTCTCATTAGTAGGGGATGCTCATGAATGGTATCATTCCTTATCCCTTGCTAGCATTTCTTCCCTGAGAGAGTTCCATGCAATTTTCAATAGGCATTGTCAAAGGTTCTATTCCTCTGAGTTTATTTGTCATAATTGTTGTGAGGAATGTGACGGCCATGATCAAGATATGGCTGTGCCTTATGAAGGCTGTTGGGATGAGGATCATGATGAGGAGGAAGATGCTTTGTGTAAGTTGATGGAGCTGGTAAAATCACTCTCTATCGAGATAGAGAGGTTCAAATTAGAAGAAAGCACAGAGGAGTATCCATTCCTTGACACAGACGTTCTTGATATCCCTACTGACGAGGACGATAACGAAGATTTCATAACTATAGAGGCATTAGTTTTTGCTCCCAATGAGCCTGTTGTCTCAAATTTTAATGAGAAAACTATTGTGGAAGAGGATTGTTCTCTTTTCCTTCATGAGATTTCCCATGATGTGTTTACATTTGGGATTGAAACAAAGGATCGAGAGATCATTCCATTTTCACAAGATGGAGGCATTTTGTCCTCACCTAGTTTTGATGATTATTCAGATAAGGAGAAGGAGAGCCCCACATCACAGTTTGCTGACCAGAGGAGTAGCCAGCCTATATATGATAGCTACGAATCAGATTCTGAGTTGGATATGCAGAATTCCCAAGAACATACTACATAGCCTCATCCTCTGTTCGTTAAAGAAAAATATTATGACGAAATAAACCATCCTGAGCCTGCAGAAGACCAAGAGAAGATATTTCCCATGGTTCCTGTTTATGATGATTATGAATCTGAACCTTGGGAGAGCCAATATGAAGAACCAAAAGAACTAGAGAATAAATAGGATGAGCAGTTTATAGCCTACCCAGAGCCTATAAGTGAACAACAACCAGTTAAGGTCAGTCAGCCTGCATCATCTTCTCACCCACTTGTGCCTACCAGAGATATTCAACCATGTGTGAGTAGCTACATAGCAGAGAAGGATGGGTGTTCCTGGATTTTTCCTCTTGGCCTATGAGCCTGTGAAGGAATACATGGAGTTGTATTTCCTTCATGTTTTGAAGCCTCTCAAATTTATCCTAACCTCAACATTAGGAGGAAAGTTGAAGGATGTAATCATTCTGCTGTCATGGTTGCATCATCTTCTATCAATCACTGACAGTGTAAAAAAGATTCCAATCAAGAAGTTACTTGAATGGCTATGGTGGAAGTTTGCTTTCACCTAGAACCATGTAAAAAAAAATAGTTGGTCTAGGATTATACATAAATAAGCTCCTTAGAGCATGTATGTTTATTTTCGTTTTTGTTTTTACTTATCAGCTTGTATTCCTCAGCAGGAAGTTTTGAGATCAACTCCATAACCCAACAGCTAAGGCGAATGGAACTGCTTGTTCTTGGCAGCTCGCAGGGATCATGCCATCCCGTGTGGAGCCAAATGTCATCACATATAGTTGTCAAGGGCAACAAGTTGTCCAGGTTCGCAGTCTGTGCAAGAAGTGTTAAAGCCCAGTGTCCAAAATAGTCCATTTGAGGTTTAAAGCACAAGCAGAAGGGAGATATCAACTTCAATGATGGAGATCCATCAGGAAGATTGGATCGACGACCATAAGGTGATCGAGATCATGAAGATACACGAAGTTTAATGATAGATAGAGGTCCGAGATCACGAGATCAATATTATTCGTTGTTACCAGAAAGAACACATGGAATAGGATCAACATTTTGCTAACTCATGGAATGGAGCAGTCAAAGTGCAGGGTCATGAGAATTCATGAAATGCGAAGACACAAAATGATATGGGTCATCCATTTCAAAAAGGACGTGTGGTGCCAGTTCCGAACCATGGAGGAAGCCATTTTGGGAAATTTGAAGTGAGAAATGTCGACGTCCCAAAACATTGATATTGATCTAGGTCATCTGATGCAAAGGGACACATGTCACCCAATCTATGCAATCGCGATTTCGTGACTCATATATTTCAACATAGAGAAAGGCGTAACTTCTTGAGATGCGAAATCACGATACAATGAAGATTAGATTTGGGTCATCCAAGCCAGAGGGGCACGTGGAAACATATAAGTGAAGTTGTGATTTTTCAAGTCAGAGGTTTCAGCATGGAGCAAGGCGTAAGTTCCCAACATGAGAAATCGCGATGCGCCCAGGAGTTGGGCCCATGGTCCTATCCCAAGGTCATATGGAAGAGGTTCTAGGAGGAAAGGTTGGTGCCCATAGTGCAGATCCGGCCAAGGTGGAGTTCTGAGAAATAAATCACAGCCGTCAGACGCAAAGAAGATCTAATCGTCCATATGGGTCGATCGATTTCGTGAGTTCGATCATCAGGATATTAGAAATCAAGTGCAGAGGGGACTCCTGAAACGCGAAATCCCAAAATGTCATATGGAATAAGCATTGGGTCATGGCCCAATTTCACATGCAGGTAAAGGTGTCGAGTTCACATGAGATGCGCTAAGGGATGAAACTTCAGTGTTGGACGCAGAAAGAGGTTGTTGCATGTCTCAGGCACTAGGTCAACTCAGCCTCGTCCCGATCCCTATGAAGCAGGCGGGGGAAGGTGGTTCAAACCTTGCTTCACCCCATAAATGGAAAGCATGGAGGATCCGACCATGGAAAATAGAGTTGTCAGTCAGTGGTACCCTTGCAAGAAGATTTCCCTGCAGACCCATGCTGATCTGAGTACACTTCTGACAGAAGAATGCATGCACAGTCTGACAGAAAACCTCTCAGATGCAAATTTTTGAATGCAAGGGCTCAATAGTTCTCCTAGTAGTGATGAATTGTTCTGAGTATAAATAAGAAGTTTTGATATTTTGATGAGGGGGGGAATTTTTGGCCTAGTCCGAGGGAAATATTTGACAATTGTTATGACTATATTTTTGTTGCAAGCCTGAGGGCCTGGATTGTAAATTGTTATGTTAATGAATATTTCTTTAAGTTGTTATATCATACCATCTTCTTAGTTTTCATTTTCTTCTTTTCTTTCTTGTTTGGATGTAATCTCTCTGATTTATGGATTCCTAAGGCGATGAAGGATCTATTGACATCATGCCCATATTTTATGGTTCAGCAGACGTTTCTTCTTTTATTTCTTGTCTAGATGTAATCTCTTTGATTTATGGATTCCTGAGCTGATGAAGGATATTTTTCCATCATTCCCATATTTCATGGTTCAATATACGTTTCTACTTTTCTTTCTTGTCTAGATGTAATATCTCTAATTTATGGATTCCTGAGGCGATGGAGGATCTGTTGTTGTCATGCCCATGTTTCATGGTTCAGCAGACGTCATATGTTTTTCTTCTTGTCTAAATCATTGTAAACCCCATGATTTCTAGATTCCTAAGGCAGTAGAGGATTTGTTGTCATCTTGCCCATTTTTTATGGTTTATCATTCATACGCTTCCAACCTTTCTCCTTTCTACCACCATTTAAATCCTTTGTCTGATAGGGAGCTTAAATGCCTTCATTGAGAAGACGATTTATGACTCCATAGCCCAATGGCCCATCACTGATCTATAGTGATCTCCATTGTCTTTACTTTCCTTAAAGTCTTGCTGACTCACCCACTCACACCTTTTTAATACACCTAAAATCTGATGGGTATCGGGCTTACCTCTGCCACAATCCAGAGGTGACTTATGGTGCTAACATAATGTATGAGAGGCCAGAGAAGGCTATAAGTTATATGTTCTTCCCCTTTGATAAATTACTGGGGTCGTAGAACCTTGAACCCTCATTCTAGTGATAGATGACAAGATTGTGGCTTTTCTAGATAAGGGAAAGATCCCAAAGAAAAATCTTTGAATTGTCTACTTACTGAATCAGAAGAAAAACCATGTTTTGGGCTCAAAGGAATCATAATCGTTGGATTGAAAGAGAGAATAGACCAGACCCTTTATTGGAGGAGGTTACCATGTCTGTAGAGAATGTACTCGATTTAATATGGACCATTAATTGGGGATGAACGCATCATTAACCTTTGTCATAGATCATTGTGGTGTCGTTTAAGTGATAATTGGGGGAGAGGTAGCGTCAACATGATGTACCATGCTGAATTGGAATGCCAACGTGTCCAGAAGTTGATAGGTGTCATCCTGGGAATGGAAACATGTAATTGGCTAGTGGGATGTAGTGCAGACCCTTAGATGAACTATGTCTTAGACCCTCATTTAAGCCTTGGGCATCAAACCAAAAGTTTGAAATCTCCCGACTGTTGATCGAAGTGCATCTGAGATGTGATATCAGACCTTAGACGTTGAATAGAAGAGGGATTCCATCATGCCAACATTATGTTGATGTCCCGTTAAGTCAAATAGCCTATGTGTACGAGGAATCTACATGGAGGCATGTGATTGGTCTAGGTAATAGGGAGTGGCTCCCTGTTAAGTTTAAGGGTTGGAAAGGTGAGACGAATGGGTTTGTGAGTCTGCCAACCTGTGAACCCGAAAAAATCACAAAATAATCTAAGTTTTGAGGCTTCTCAAGCATAATTATGGATGGGAGGTACATAATTGTACGTTCGCAAGTCCACTAGTCCATGACTTTGCATAGATGGAAAAATGGTTAACTGTTGAGACTTTGCGGATGAACTTATGAAGGGGAGGTACATAATTGTACATATCTGAATCCATGTAGGTGGAAAATAGGTTAAGTGTCGATACTTCACATACAAATTATGAAGGGGATGCACAGAGTTATGCGTCCGTGAGTATATGAGTCCATGAGTCCACAAATGAAAAATAAGTTAATTGTTGGTGGTAGGTTCATGAAAAGTATGAATATAGACCATGAGTCTGCAAGACCACCACCTGAGAGTCCATGAATACAGTAAGGTGCCTAAGTATGGTAGAATACATCAGCCATGGAAATGAAAATCAAATGGTGGATGACATGGCTTGCCAAGAAGGCATCTATGATTCCATTAGGATGAAATATGTCTAGTACTAATAGGATGACGAGCTAACTAGGGTTAAACCGTGGGGGTCTAGGCTAGTGCCACGTCAGGACCTGGGTGATTCCATGTTAGTTGGCATCAACATCAAAATGTCACATGGATGCCATGTGATAGTAAGATATATGTTTTCTATGTAAGCCCAAGAACCTCAGGAGGTTATAGCTTTCATTCTAGAGCTCAGTTTTGAGTGAAATTACCGACCTTGGAAAGCTCTTGATGAGAAAAAAAGGATGGAAATTTGATAGAGAATATTTAAGTCTATTAAGAGAAGTGAAAATTTAATACCTCATCCCTTAAAAAGGTACTTAGGGGGTCGGATTTATTATAGGTGGCTTGAACTCGTTGTCTTGGGACTGGCCATCCTTACTTTATCCTTTTCTCTGGGATTTAGGAACACCATTACCAAGATTCTACTGCAATGGGTTTGCAAAACTGAAATCTCGCTTATTATTTTGCTTGAAATTCTGCTCGATCTTGAAAACATATCGGTAAGCAGGTCTCAGTGAGGATATGTCCAGGAACTCTATATCTATTTGGATGTACCTATGTAGGCCACTATGGTACTTTAAATTAGGTGTTACTTAGAGTCTTTAATACCAATATTTGTGTGCAAGGTATGGAATATGTTGGTGTACTCTAACACCATCTGTCCTCTCTCCTGACGCAATATTTTCCATCTCATGTACTAGTCATCATATTTTCCAACAAGGTAGTATTGCTCCTTGAGGGCATACAAAAAATCTGCCCAAGTGGGTCCTAGCCCAAAAATTCTAGACTCATCCTTGATATGTTTCTCATAGTAAGTCTCCCACTAATATCTAACATGGGGAAGGGCCTTAAGGAGTGAGAAGGTGATTTTTTCACTTTTGGAAAAATTTTGGACAGAGAAATAACCCTCAATAAGACTTAACCATTTTTCCAAAGAATCAACAGTTATCTGGCCTTCAAATAAAAGAATATTAAAGTTAACTTGTACCTTAAAGGGTGTCACACATCCGAAGTGATTGTTGGTTGAAGGTTCCTCTGTTGTTGTTGAAATTCATTGAAGGATCTAAGAGAAATTAACATCATCTCGTTCTTCAATTTTGTGAGGGATTCCTCGAGAAACATTTAGATAGGATCTCCTGCTACATCATCCATCTTTTCTTCTGCCATGGGAGGTTTCTTAGGTGGGAGAGAGCGATTGTCCTCAAGAAAACAAGCTAGAGACCCAACTCTCTATACCCTGACCTCATCAGGGACATGCACTAAGAATGACAAGAAGAAGACTAGTTTGATACCACTGATCCATATTAGTTTGAGAATGATCTAAACACATAAATGTAACATAGATATAACAAGGAAATACATAGAGATATTGCAAGGAACCCAGTAATACAATAAAACTCAAATTCTATTAATGATTGTCTCGAATACAAAAGACTATAAAAGATGTAAAGCACACAACCTAGCTAGAATGTTGGTAGCTTATCTTTGAAGAGAGATGTGTCGGCTATGCTGATTCAAAAGAGGTTGATTACAATGAGGCTCCAAAGGCCTTTTTAACATAAAGAATAAATGATGAAACCCTAAACATCCAAAACCTTAACCCTAGAAGATGAAATGTTGTTGGCCCTTGACCAAGTTTTGAGAGTTTCTTGGTCATGTTCACCTATTTTGGGACTTCGATAGCCTGTCAAAGTAGGAGCACAAGACAAAGTGGAGATAATGGGATCTCAACCCAATTTTGGATCCTTTTTGGGTTTTTGGGAATATGCAATGGGAATTAGATGTCCGCCCATGGGTTTACCCATGTTTAGGCCTATTTTGTATGTATAAATAAAAGGATAGGCAATGTAAGAAGAGGGGGAATAAGGGAAAAGTAGTGCATCTATGTGATGTGAAGGTATGTTAAGTTCAAGTAGAGTCTGTAAGTGTGTTGTGCACGACTGTAAGAGACTTGTAGAACTAAGTGCAGGTCCTTGTAGTAGATTGAGGAGAGCTTAGTGTTGTAACACAAGGAAGAAGGATCTAGTGACCTGCGCAGATCTTCCGTCCTATGCGGAGTAAGGGTTTTGATGGTTTCTTGCTTGTAACTAATTGAATGAAGACAATAAAGAAGAATATTTGGTGGGTGTAGCCCCAGGGTGGGGGGCGAACCACATAAATGTTGTGTTGTCTTGCTTTGTGCTTGCCTTAATGTGTTTATGTGTCTTTTGCTAAGTGGTTTCAGATGATTATATAGATCTACTTATGCTTAGTGCTAATCATGTATAATAATGTTAGATCTGATCTACATGAATGTGTTGAGTGCTTAAATATATTAGATCAGTGTGAATGTTGTAAAGCCATGTTCTATTAGCGAAGTAGATATAACTTGCATATTGAGGAATTGATGGTACTGAGTGCTTTATTAAGTATTATAATCACATATCGATGTCCCAGCTAAGGTTGCATACACTTGAGTCTTGCAACCACCCTTACCTCTACCTCGGGTGAGACTTCATCTGCTTCACAGGTGTTGCCGAAAGGGTCGATAGTTAGGGTTTTGTTGGTGTGTTGTTGTAGCTGATCCAGATTATTTTCGGCACAAAATGAGAGCAGAGATATAACACATAAATATTTAGAGAAATTGAAAGAGAGACAACAATATAATAGAGATATAGAAGAAATAAAAAGAGTCACAAATATACAGTAATACACAATTTCTATTAATGAAATAAATGTACAGAGACTGTAAAATACAGAGTGAAAGACTCGCTAGAATGGTGGTAGCTTATCTGTGATAAGATGATAATTAAAATGAGGCTCTAAGGGCCTTTTTTAACATAAGTAAAATCCAAAACCCTAACCTTGGAAGATGAAAAGCCAAAAGGTTTGTGGGCCCCGATGGGGGTAGTTGATACGTCAACTTCCCAAGGGCATAACTTTTGCATACGATCTCCATTTGGGGTGCTTGATATCTCATTGGAAATATCTATTTGAGAAATACAACTTTTGGGTGAGAAACATCGATCTACAATCCATGTTTCTACCCATTTTCTAAAAAAACATCGTTTAGGGCCTCAAAATGGCCCCAGAAGTTAAAAACTGCTAAAAATAGTAAATTGCCAAAATTGCCAGAAACATGTTTTGGGCTAGTTGGAGAAGGTGGGTGGCCACCAATATCCACCTGGATCAATCCTCCCTCCTTAGGAAGCAATGATGTCTATTGCGTTGAGTTCCCGGGAAAGAGGGGAAAGTAATTGCTGAATCTGAATCTTGGTGAGCTGCTTGCCTTGTTGGAGACGTCGCGCTGCTTGGTTTGTTGAAGGTTGTCACAAACATGTGGCTGGAAGGGTTGGACCTTTTTAACCAGTCTGGCTACATGATATGACTGTGTACAGAAGGAATCTTTGTGCTTTGATGCAACCTTGTCGACCTTCTTCTGTTAGATAGAAGGTGCTTGGGCCGAGGCTGTAGTGGTTGCAGTATCCTTCTATGCACCTTTTGAACAGATTGTGAAAAAGATGAATTTTGTAGTATGAGATACTACCTTGCGACACTGTTTAGGTGGGACAGTAGTTGGCACTACCTCTGGTATTCTATAGAGATGACCCCCCAAAGTAATAATGACACTATGGGGTCGAGACTCATAAATAGCATGGTGCTTCCACATATATGGCTGGCCCAAGAGAACATCACAAAACTCTAGTGGGGAAACATCACATAATACCTCATCCTTGAAGGGATAGATTTCGTGTGACAATTGACACTGTTTGCTGACACGAAGATCTCGTCCTTGGCGAAGACACCCTATGTTGTATGGTTGCGGGTGTCGTGTTGTCGACAATCCCAACTACTTGTTGACCTTTGTTGAGATGAGGTTCTTCTGGCTTCCACTATCAACAATAAAATGCAGTGGGGTCCCCTTCACCCACATCTGTGAATGAAAAAGGCACTACACCTCTTCAGTATCTATTGGTTCTTCTAATTGAATTGTTGCAGTTGCGACAATAGCAGTGGGGTTTGTGTCGATGATCTTTCTTTTACCAGTATTTTTAGAATCAGATTTTGAATCAGGGTTCAGCTCCTTGTCTTTGATCTTGGCCACCAATGATTGTTTTGAGCGACATTCATCGGTGTTGTGCCAAGGGATTTTGTGGAAATCGCACCATTTTCGGATGTCCTTCTTTGTCTTCCCGTGACCCTTCTTTTCCTGTGGCTTGGACTAGTTTTCAGGAGACTGTTTGTTAGGTTTGTCTTTGTCATACTTTGGTTGTTGCGGATTTGCAGACCCGAAATCCCATTTGTTCTTGTGCTTAAACTTCTGCTCGATTTTAACAACATATCGATAAGCAGCACTGAGCGATGAGATGTCTAGAAAATCCATTTTAGTTTGGATGTATCTGTGTAGAGCCACGCGGTATTTCAGAACCAAATGTTGTTCAGAGTCCTTGATAACTATCTTGGTGTGAAAGTTATGGAAGGTATTGGTGAACTCCATAACTTCTTGGCCCCTCTCTTGCCACAGTGTGGTCCATCTCATGTATTGGTCCTCATAGTTTCCAATAGGATAATACTATTCCTTTACTGCATCCACAAAAAAATCCCAAGTGGGATCAGCCCCATATATTCCAGACTCCTCTATGGAACTTTTCTCCTAGTAAGTTTCCCACCAATGTTTGACATGGGGGAGATATTTAAGGAGTGCGAAGGTGATCTTTTCTCTGTTGAAAAAATTGTGAATAGAGAAATAACCTTCTAGAATATTTAACCATTTATCTAGGGCATCCGCATCTATCTGACCTTCAAATATGGGAATATCAAAATTGACCTGTACCTTAAAAGGCAAGGTGCCTCCAAAGTGGTCGCTTGATGAAGATGCACCTGATGCTATTGGAAGGCGTTGAAGGATGTGGGAAAAATTCTCCATCATTTCCTCCCTTTGTTGTGTGAGAGCTTGCTCAAGCAACAGACTGATAGGATCGTCTGCTCCGTCCTTTTTCTTTTCTTCTACCATTGAGGGTTTATTGGGTGTGCGAGAGCGATTGTCCTCAAGAAAGACAATATCAAGACCCAACTTGCTATACTTTGACCTTGTTGGGGACATGCACTGAAAACGATCAAGAGCAGCCTGCTCTGATACCACTGATCTAGATTATTTTCGGCATGAAATGAGAGCGGAGATATAACACATAAATATTTAGAGATATTGCAAGAGAGACAACAATATAACAAATATATAGCAAAAATAACAAGAGTCACAGATATACAGTAATACACGATTTCTATTAATGAAATAAATGTACAGAGACTATAAAATACAGAGTGAAAGACTCGCTAGAATGGTGGTAGCTTATCTCCGAGAAGAGATGTGACGACTACTCACATCTATGAGAAGATGATCATTACAATGAGGCTCTGAGGGCCCACAAACCTTTTGGCTTTTCATCTTCCGAGGTTAGGGTTTTGGATTTTACTTATGTTAAAAAAGGCGATGGGGGTAGTTGATACGTCAACTTCCCAAGGGTGTAACTCTTGCATACGATCTCCGTTTGGGGCACTTGATAGCTCGTTGGAATGATATATCCGAGAAATACAAATTTTGGGTGAGAAACATCGATCTATGATCCATGTTGCTCCCCGTTTTCTCAAAAAACATCGTTTAGCGTCTCAAAATGGCCCCGCAAGTTAAAAACTGCTAAAAATAGTAAATTACCAAAATTGCCAGAAACATGTTTTGGGCCAGTTGGAGAAGGTGGGTGGCCACCAATATCCACTTGGATCACTAGTGTTGAACCCTAGGTCTATCCCTGTGCCAACAAATGGTTCCGTTGCTGGGACTGAAACTGTGATTGTTGGGAATTGAGGAAGAAGAAGCTTTGTTCAAAAGATTTGACCTAATATTTGAAAGCTCTATGCGTAGATCTGTTCCCTAGTGTATAGTTACCTACTCAGCTTATAAAGCTCTGTAATAAAATAAAGAAGCCCGATCTAAAGAAAAGAGGTTGGATTTGAAGAAAAGAAGCAGGATCTGAAAGCTTTGTGCTCTGAGAAAGGTAAAAGTGAGGATGTCTGATTAAAAGAGGTAAGATCTACAAGCTCTGTGCTCTGATAAAGGTAAGATTAGTTAAAATTTTTATATTTGGAAGCTTTGTGCTTTGTAGAAGTAAGATAAGTGGAAATGTTTGTTCCTACAATATGGATCTAGGTATGTTTAATAGAGTCTATCCTATTTTGAAAACTAGATAATTAATAGATGAAAGAAGGTTTGATATGAGTAGATCTGATAAGAATAGTGAGAGATATGTTATACCTATGCATAGAAAGAATGTTTGGACTAACAAATGGATGCGGGATCCTAGAAAGAATTTGTTATAGGTTAGCTACCATGATCCTAACACATAGTACAAAAGAGTTTGGGGATCATTTAAAACAAAGAGAGGATTAACCCTCTGTTATAGTTGCAAAAGACTGGGACATCTGGCTAAGGAATGCTCTAGTGGAAGACCTAGTTGTCTTTGTTGTAAGGCTATGGACCATGAAGTATTGGATTGTCCTAGAATGATTGATAAGCTTGAAATAATGAATTTGAATCAACAAAAACCTAAGGCAGATCTAGAACTAGAAAAACCTCAGAAAGAATCCGAGCAAGCATTGCTACAGATGAAAGAAACCCTGAATGACCACCGACATGTCAGGTTATCATAAATATTCAAGGAAAAGGAATGCATTGAAGAAAGAATAGGAGACCTCGACATTGATTGTGTTCTAGATGAGGAAACACAGGTAAATATCATGACAGAGAGAACTTGGAAAGCTATATGAAGGCCTGCTATGATTCCTTCATTAGGAGGAATAGGGTTATTCAGAGAAAAAGTGGTAAACTTGTGTGGAAGGCTCACTCAGATACCTATGAACATCAATGGAACTTCGATAGAGGAAGATTTTGAGATTATTCAATTTATTGAGGACAATGCCCCATTTACCATGTTAATAGGAAAACCTTGGATTGAAAAAACTCAAGCCAGACGAAAGGAAGAAGAAGAAGTATTGGAACAAAAGAAACATGAGTTAAAATATTTCATGACCAAAAATATCGCACAATTGATTGAAGAACATGAGAACAGATCAAATCTATTTGAAACTAGAGACCCTGATGTCGAAGCTGCAAGAACACTAGAAGACCCATAGAAGACTGAAGTACTTACTCCAGATAAAGACGAGGTATTACCCCTGAAACCTAGGGAAGAATCTCAACAACGTGAAATGACTAAGACCATAGAATATAAGAATCAGAATGGAAAAATACATACCAATATGAAGCTCACTGGAAATAAGGCTAGAAAGCTAAGTAAAAAGAGGGATAAGATTGAAAATTTACAGAAGATTCTAGAAGGAACTTCACAGAAAGAAAATTTGCAGAATTGAAGCTTCGTCGAGATATCAGAACAACAACACATGGTATCTCGCCAGGATGAAGAAATATAGCAATTGGGGCCGATATATCCATTTGAATCTTGCTCCAAACGGGTAGAAAAGAAATAAACGTTAGTCATCAGACCGTTGGATCGCACCATAATGACTTGAACCAGATTTAATAGAGGCTCATAACCATTACAAGTGAACCGTTGTCAAGTTGCCTACTTATCCCGTCACACCATGCCCACAAAACACTTTTGCTAAGCTGAGAATATGAAGCCCATAGACTAAGTGAATTGTATACAGTGATCATTATGCTCTTGCTGTCTGTTCTAGAACAATGTCTGAGATAACCGTGACCCCGATAAATTTTAATCCTGAGTGCGTATGTCCGACGAGCTCACTGCAATTGAAGAATCAGTAAAAAAATTTCTCCTCGAATTAATGATTGAAAGAGTTATGTTGGAGAGAGGAGTATCAACAGGCATACGATCATTGTCAACAAGAGGACTGCCAACCTCTTCGTCCATTGCTCGAGCTGGACCATCCCGACTAGTAGACGAAAAAAGAACTAAGCATAAGGATGATCTCACTAATGCTAAGTTAATCTCAAATATACTACTCACTTATCTACCACCTCTGAGCGGTGCGATAAATAGAGACAGTGTTCCCATAGAGTTTGAGTACGCTTTGGTCACTGCGTACCTCCCGAAAGGGATACACGCAGTTCACGCCGACCAAGATAAAATTACAGCCTTGAAGTTTAGTGACTTCAACCTCGGTGACAGGAAGGTCTACAACATGCTCACCCCACATAAGTATCTGACAAGGACTAAAGGAAATAATTCAAATATTATCCCTCAATCATGGATGATGAACCTCTTGCAGTCAACACTGCTCAACTTCATGAAGATCCTGCACTTCGGAAGGCATCAAGAAGTGAATGCATGCGTCAAGCTACTACTGTCCTGTTGCCATGGAGGATAATTTTTCTTGAACTGCTGCATCATAGTGGATTCGACGTTGATCAATCAGATCATAGGTTTAATCATGCAAGGCCCTGACCCACAGGATTTTTACCTAGGAAAAGATATGGATTACGCTCTTGCGCAGAAGATAAAAGACACCTACAAATATGTAGAAAAGGGAACACAAGGCTACAAGGTATCCTCTATCTAGAGTAGTGCATTGCACCTATATTGTCAATTTATCATAGGAAAATTGGTACAAAAGAGTCGACCCACCCAAGTCATGGGGTTTGTATTCGACCTTGCAAGGAAGTGCACAGAAGGAATTCATATGAATTGGGTGCAGTACCTGGTAAACTAGTTGGAGATGGATTGTAGGGAAGTGCATGACCAAGGATATGAGTTCCACTTCAGCTGGTTTCTCATACTTATCACTTTCATCTCATGGGAGATGCCGGAAGGTGCAACCTTCCCGGACATAGAACCATTTGAACCTTTGGCTGTGAAGTTCAGTACACTATGGTACTCGAACGACATGAATAAACAGTGGCAGTCAAATGTCGTGTTCCACACATATTACAACTAGCTGAAGATAGCTATCCATTCTGAGCCTCGTATAACCCTGAACACTCTCCATTGGTTCAGGCCCTTAATGAAATTCAGTGCGGACCACAAATTTTTTTTATATCATGGTGCACGCAAATGAGCACAAACAATAGCTGCAATCATACTGCAAGCTGGTAGAGGATGAATTGGAATAATTTACCAAGAAATGGTCGGTGGACCTCCTCATTCCAGTAGACCCTATGACGATATATGATATAGATAGTCCCAAAGCAATGCATAATATCCCTAGACTCAGCAAGACAAAGAAGAATGAAGGAGCCCAAGATCTAAATAGTGCCTCTACGAAGCCTTCTTCTATATCACATGAGAAAGGAGGTGATCGCGGAGAGATAGAGGGTGCATAAGTTGAGGAAAAGAAAGGTGAGGTTACATTGCCTAGAGACAAGGAGGAACCCTCAAAGAAAAGGAATATTTTCCCACCGAAACCCTCACCTTGAAAGAAAATGAAAGCCACTAGGACCAAATTTGAGACCACCCTCACCTCAGACAACTTTGAATTCATTGTCGCATCATTGAACGATGCTTCGCTAGAGATAATAGAGAAGAAATAAGATAAGCAAGAGGATGTGTTCCATTGAATTAAGGACGAGCTCCAAGGAGTGCAACAAGAATTACATTCCAGCCGTGTAGTTTCTACTGCGCCTATGTCAGCAGGAACAACAAAACTAGGTGATGAGCCAGCTCAACTACACCACATCGCTGATACAGTTGAAGCTCACCTTCATCAAGCTCAGGAAGAGACAACACAAACCACCCAGGCTCTAGCTCAAGTATATAAATACTTTGAGGAGCAACGTAGTGCTACTGTTAAGAACCAAATATCAATATAGCATAGAAAAACCTCAGAAAAAAGTACTCAACACCTTGAAAAAGAGATAATTTCAGATAATAATCCTCTTCGAGGGGGCAACCTCCTTTTACCCCACTTAAATGTTCAAGTACAAGATGATTCAAAATGAAAATGTCTCCTTGGTATATATAGGAGACTA
>ML783754.1:1136757-1157824 GCA_009831015.1 Picea engelmannii
TTGGATGATCTGTTTGTACTTTACGCAATTCACACAACTTTTATTTTCTTCAATTTTAGTCGGTAATCCAAAGTTCAAACTTAGCGTAATAGCTTGGTTTAAGATTACATTTATGATCTAACAGAGTTTTTTAATAAGCTCCATAGTCTTTAATGTGAAAATTGGATGTCTGTTTGTACTTTACGCAATTCACACAGCTTTTACTTTCTTCAATTTTAGTCGGTAATCCAAACTTAGAGTAATAGCTTAGTTTATGGTTACATTTATGATCTAACATAGTTTTTTAATAAGCTTTGTATAGCAAGATCTAACACTCTACCAACTTACCAAGTAATCACGCTGCAGCATGGCAGAGCCTGGAGGCGGCAATGGCATCAGTTATAGGGTTTTGGTGTTAATTAATGAAGTAGGTGAGCGTGAAAGGTGAAATTAAACAAGGCTGAGTGGAGACTAAGGGAGTCTGGCTTTGGTAGACATACTAGACAACCCGTTGCAGAGTGCCCGACTCATTCCAATTTTAATCACCTTGACCAGTGACTGCAAATTATAATCTGGTCGTCTGTCCACTATCCCTCGTTATTTCAATGCCCTCGCCTTCCTTGGTCAACTGGCACACATCAATTCCACATAGCACATTATTGGTTTCCTTTCCTCTTTGCAAACGGTTGACTCAAATTCCGACCAATTTCTCATGCTTGGCAACCGGGAACGTATTTCTGGTGAGTACACTTTGTCTATAATCAAAATCGAAGACTAGAGTCCTTGTTTTTCACAGTTATAGTGTATTTTTTTCTGTTATTTTTCTATTGGGAATTTTTTCCTGGTACTTTTCCATTGGAAAATTTTGTATGGTAAAATTGAGAGAGAAACAGAGACTGGAGTCCTTGTTTTTCACAGTTACTGTGTATTTTTTTTCTGTTATTGTTCTATTGGAGATTGTATGGTGAAAGATGAAAAACTGTGATGGTGAAATTTACATATAAAAACATAAAACAATTCGACAGTCATAAATTTACATCAAACGTAAAGTGACAGGGATGAAAAAAAAATGAACGTCATCAAATTTTCTTTCGATAGGCAAAGAAAATTTGAAATTCCAAATTGATTGCAATGATCCATTTACAAAACAAAATAGAAAATAGTACTCCTGTAGCATATATCTTTCTATTGCACTTACCTATCCCCGGCGCTCACGACCTCTCCACGACCCCTGTGACCTCCACAACCTCTGCACGACCTATCCATGACCCCTGCGACCCCGTGACCTCCCGGCGTCCTCCGTCCAACGATTACACCACAAATACCACAAATTTATGCTCGCAAATACCACAAATTTATGCTCGCGGATACCACAAATTTACGCTCACAAACAGAGCTCTCACAAAATTTACCCACGCAAACCGAGCTCTCACAAACAAAATTTTGTAAACATTGCAAAACCGATGTGTGGGTAATATATAAACCACATTTCAGCTGAACAATAGTTCGACCGAAAGATAGTTCGGCCGAACTCATTTTCGGCCGAACAATATTTCGGCCGAACTCATTTTCGGCCGAACAATATTTCGGCCGAACTATCTTTCGGCCAAAAACTTATTGCTGGAAAGAAAATATCCGGCCGACCAAATTTTTACATGCAAATCGAGGGGGAGGTTATTGCACCGTTCGATTTGACGTTTATGTTTTCAGCCAAAAAATAGTTCGGCTGAAAATAATATCTTTCGGTCGAAAAATATTTTTAGTTCGGCCGAAAAAAGGTTTTTTGAAATTTTGGAAACCTGATTGTCACGAAAGTGTAACCCACCTTCATGATTCCACCCCATGTTTCCATAAAATTATTGAAAAAATCATCACCTATTTGTTGGCCTCTATGCCCCCAATGTACTAGACTTAGTTGGGTGAATATGACCATTTCTCTTTTTTTATAATTGCATCACAACTTTCCAATTCTATGACCATCCCCAAGTTTCCATAAAATTATTGAGGAAATCCACCATATTTCTTGGGCTCTATGCCCACAGTTCCCTCAAGTTAGTAGGGTGAATACAACTGTTTCTCTTTCTCTACAATTTCCTCACAACTTTCCAACTCTTTCACCATCGCTAAGTTTCCATGAAATTATTGAAAAAATCCCCATATATTGCTTGGCCTCTATGCTCCTAGTTCACTCAAGTCAATAGGGTGAATACAACCATTTCTCTTTCTCTATAATTGCCTCACAAATTTCCAACTCTTTCACCATCGCTGACTTTCCATAAAATTATTGAAAAAATCCCCACCTATTTTTTGGCCTCTGTGCTCCTAGTCCATTGAATTTAGTTGGGTGAATAAAACCTTTTCTCTCTCTACAATTTCCTCACAATTTTCCAACTCTATCTCCATTGCCAAGTTTTCATAAAATTAATGGTTAAATCCCCACCTACTTCTTGACATTTGTGCCCCAAATCCACCCAAAGAAGTCAAGTGAATGTGACCATTTGTTTTTCTCTATAATTGCCTCACAACTTTCCAACTATATCGCTATTTCCATTTTTCTATAAAATAATTGAAAAACCCAATACCTTATCTTGGCCTCTATGGTCCCAAGGCATTATAATCATGGGGTGAATACAACCATTTCTCTTTCTATATTTTCCTCGCAAATTTCCAACTCTATCTCCATCTTTTTGTTTTCATAAAATTATTGAAAAAATCTCTACCTTTTATCTTTTCCCATGTGTCCCCAACCCACTTGAGTCATTGGGGCAAATATAATGATTTATCTTTCTTTATAATTTCTTAACCAATTTTCAACTCTATCTCCATCAGTGAGTTTCTAGAAAATTATAGAAAAAATCTCTTGTATCTTGTCCTCTATGCTCCTGGTGCACTCGAGTTAGTGGGGTGAAAACGATCATTTCTCTTTCTCTATAATTTCCTCACAACTTTCCAATTCTATCATCATTGCCAAGTTTCCATATAATTATTGAAAAAATCTCCACCTATTTCTTGGCCTTTGTACCCTAGTGCACTCAAGTTAATTGAGTGAATACTACCAATCTTCTTTCTCTATAATTACCTCACAAGTTTCCAATTCTATCACCATGGTCAAGTTTCCATAAAAATATTGAAAAAATCCTCACCTATTTCTTGGCCTTGATACCCTTAGTTCACACAAATCATTGAGGTGAATACAATGATTTCTCTTTCGCTATAATTATTAGCTCACAACTTTCCAACGTTTTGACCATCTTTTGTCTTTTTTCTCCTCTCTCACTACAACTTACAGGCTTTCGTTCTTGACCTCTACATCCCCACTGCACATGAATCAATGGGGTGAATATGACCATTTCTCTTTCTATAATTGCCTCATAACTTTCCAACTCTATCTCCATCTCCAAGTTTTCATAAAATTATTGAAAAAATCCCCACCTATATCTTGGCCTTTGTGTCATTGGTCTCGAGTCATTAATGGATATTGTGATTTCTCTTTTTCTATAATTACCTTGAAACTTTCCAACTCTATATACATCAACGAGTTTCCAAAAAATTACTGAAAAAATCTCCACCTATATCTTATGCTTTATCATCTTAATATAATAGAATCACTAGAATGAATGTGATCATTTCTCTCTATAATTACCTTGAAACTTTCCAACTCTATCAATATCGTCACATTTCCATAAAATTATTGAAAATTTTTCAGTTTAAATCCGCGTAAATACAATGAAAGTTTGCTCTTTGTACCTAATGAAGATTCTTTGAACCATCGTAAATACAATGAAAATTTGTTAACTGCACTAAATACGAATATGAAAGTTGGAGTTTGATAATATCATACTCTAAAATATATCACTTGGAAATTGAAATTTTAAACAAAACATGTTGTCACTGTGGGATGTGTAGTTGAACAGAATTTCAATATGATGTTGAACTCCTTTTCATCGCTTACTCTTTATGGTTTTATTAATTTCTGTCATTGCATTATGAGTAGTGTTGGATCGCAGGTTCTCAAATCTTAGAGTTAAAGTTTAATGTCAAGAAGTCTGCATAAATTTCTGAGTTTCCATGGATAGCTTACACATTGATAGCTTACACATGAAAGGGGTTCGAAATAGGGGAGTTACAGGTAAAAAAAAAATTAAACCATAGATTTGACGTTCAACCATTTTATTTACACGTCATAAATATAATAGGCAAAGGAGGGTTATAGTAACTGGTTTACAGGCAAAGGAGGGTTACAAGAGCTGGTTTACTGGCAGAGGAGGGTTATACTTGAAAGTTGATAAGAAAATTCGTCAGAATATAGGTCCACAGTCATTAATGTGAAGATTGGATGATCTGTTTGTACTTTACGCAATTCACACAACTTTTATTTTCTTCAATTTTAGTCGGTAATCCAAAGTTCAAACTTAGCGTAATAGCTTGGTTTAAGATTACATTTATGATCTAACAGAGTTTTTTAATAAGCTCCACAGTCTTTAATGTGAAAATTGGATGTCTGTTTGTACTTTACGCAATTCACACAACTTTTACTTTCTTCAATTTTAGTCGGTAATCCAAACTTAGAGTAATAGCTTAGTTTATGGTTACATTTATGATCTAACATAGTTTTTTAATAAGCTTTGTATAGAAAGATCTAACACTCTACCAACTTACCAAGTAATCACGCTGCAGCATGGCGAAGCCTGGAGGCGGCAATGGCATCAGTTAAAGGGTTTTGGTGTTAATTAATGAAGTAGGTGAGAGTGAAAGGTGAAATTAAACAAGGCTGAGTGGAGACTAAGGGAGTCTGGCTTTGGTAGATATACTAGACAGCCCGTTGCAGAGTGCCCGACTCATTCCAATTTTAATCACCTTGACCAGTGACTGCAAATTATACTCTGGTCGTCTGTCCACTATCCCTCGTTATTTCAATGCCCTCACCTTCCTTGATCAACTGGCACACATCAATTCCACATATCACCTTACTGGTTTCCTTTTCTCTTTGCAAACGGTTGACTCAAATTCCGACCAATTTTTCATGCTTGGCAACCGGGAACATATTTCTGGTGAGTACACTTTGTCTATAATCAGAATCAAAGACTAAAGTCCTTGTTTTTCATAGTTATTGTGTATTTTTTTCTGTTATTTTTCTATTGGGAATTTTTTCCTGGTACTTTTCCATTGGAAAATTTTGTATGGTAAAATTGAGAGAGAAACAGAGATTGGAGTCCTTGTTTTTCACAGTTACTGTGTATTTTTTTTTGTTATTGTTCTATTGGAGATTGGATGGTGAAAGATGAAAAACTGTGATGGTGAAATTTACATATAAAAACATAAAAAAATTCGACAGTCATAAATTTACATCAAACGTAAAGTGACAGGGATGAAAAAAAAATGAATGTCATCAAATTTTCTTTCGACAGGCAAAGAAAATTTGAAATTCCAAATTGATTGCAATGATCCATTTACAAAACAAAATAGAAAATAGTACTCCTGTAGCATATATCTTTCTATTGTACTTACCTATCCCCGGCGCTCACGACCTCTCCATGACCCCTGCGACCTCCGCAACCTCTGCACGACCTCTCCATGACCCCCGCGACCTCGCGACCTCCCGGCGTCCTCCGTCCAACGATTACACCACAAATACCACAAATTTACGCTCGCAAATACCACAAATTTACGCTCGCGGATACCACAAATTTACGCTCGCAAACAGAGCTCTCACAAAATTTACCCACGCAAACAGAGCTCTCGCAAACAAAATTTTGTAAACATTGCAAAACCAATGTGTGGGTAATATATAAACCATCTTTCGGCCGAACAATAGTTCGACCGAAAGATAGTTCGGCCGAACTATCTTTCGGCCGAAAACTTATTGCTGGAAAGAAAATATCTGGCCGACCAAATTTTTACATGCAAATCGAGGGGGCGGTTATTGCACCGTTCGATTTGACGTTTATGTTTTCGGCTGAAAAATAGTTCGGCCGAAAATAATATCTTTCGGTCGAAAAATATTTTTAGTTTGGCCGAAAAAAGGTTTTTTGAAATTTTGGAAACCTGATTGTCACGAAAGTGTAACCCACCTTCGTGATTCCACCATGTGTTTCCATAAAATTATTGAAAAAATCCTCACCTATTTGTTGGCCTCTATGCCCCCAATGTACTAGACTTAGCTGGGTGAATATGACCATTTCTCTTTTTGTATAATTGCATCACCACTTTCCAATTCTATCACCATCCCCAAGTTTCCATAAAATTATTGAAGAAATCCCCCATATTTCTTGGCCTCTATGCCCACAGTTCCCTCAAGTTAGTAGGGTGAATACAACTGTTTCTCTTTCTCTACAATTTCCTCACAACTTTCCAACTCTTTCACCATCGCTAAGTTTCCATGAAATTATTGAAAAAATCCCCATATATTGCTTGGCCTCTATGCTCCTAGTTCACTTAAGTCAATAGGGTGAATAAAACCATTTCTCTTTCTCTATAATTGCCTCACAAATTTCCAACTCTTTCACCATCGCCGACTTTCCATAAAATTATTGAAAAAATCTCCACCTATTTTTTGGCCTCTGTGCTCCTAGTCCATTGAATTTAGTTGGGTGAATACAACCTTTTCTCTCTCTACAATTTCCTCACAATTTTCCAACTCTATCTCCATTGCCAAGTTTTCATAAAATTAATGGTTAAATCCCCACCTACTTCTTGACATTTGTGCCCCAAATCCGCTCAAAGAAGTCAAGTGAATGTGACCATTTTTTTTTCTCTATAATTGCCTCACAACTTTCCAACTATATCTCTATTTCCATTTTTCTATAAAATAATTGAAAAACCCAATACCTTATCTTGGCCTCTATGGCCCCAAGGCATTATAATCATGGGGTTAATACAACCATTTCTCTTTCTATATTTTCTTCGCAAATTTCCAACTCTATCTCCATCTTTTTGTTTTCATAAAATTATTGAAAAAATCTCTACCTTTTATCTTTGCCCATGTGTCCCCAACCCACTTGAGTCAGTGGGGCAAATATAATGATTTATCTTTCTTTAAAATTGTTTAACCAATTTTCAACTCTATCTCCATCAGTGAGTTTCTAGAAAATTATAGAAAAAATCTCTTGTATCTTGTCCTCTATGCTCCTGGTGCACTCGAGTTAGTGGGGTGAAAACGATCATTTCTCTTTCTCTATAATTGCCTCACAACTTTCCAATTCTATCATCATTGCCAAGTTTCCATATAATTATTGAAAAATTCTCCACCTATTTCTTGGCCTTTGTACCCTAGTGCACTCAAGTTAATTGAGTGAATACTACTAGTCTTCTTTCTCTATAATTACCTCACAAGTTTCCAATTCTATCACCATGGTCAAGTTTCCATAAAAATATTGAAAAAATCCTCACCTATATCTTGGCCTTCATACCCTTAGTTCACACAAATCACTAAGGTGAATACAATGATTTCTCTTTCGCTATAATTATTAGCTCACAACTTTCCAACTTTTGGACCATCTTTTGTCTTTTTCCTCCTCTCTCACTACAACTTATAGGCTTTCGTTCTTGACCTCTACATCCCCACTGCACATGAATCAATGGGGTGAATATGACCATTTCTCTTTTTATAATTGCCTCATAACTTTCCAACTCTATCTCCATCTCCAAGTTTTCATAAAATTATTGAAAAAATCCCCACCTATATCTTGGCCTTTGTGTCATCGGTCTCGAGTCATTAATGGATATTGTGATTTCTCTTTTTCTATAATTACCTTGCAACTTTCCAACTCTATATACATCAGCGAGTTTCCAAAAAATTACTGAAAAAATCTCCACCTATATCTTCTGCTTTATCATCTTAATATAATAGAATCACTAGAATGAATGTGATCATTTATCTCTATAATTATCTTGAAACTTTCCAACTCTATCAATATCGTCACATTTCCATAAAATTATTGAAAAATTTTCAGTTTAAATCCGCGTAAATACAATGAAAGTTCGCTCTTTGTACCTAATGAAGATTCTTTGAACCATCGTAAATACAATGAAAAATTGTTAACTGCACTAAATACGAATATGAAAGTTGGACTTTGATATGAGAGATGTTTTCTCTCTCCAACTCAGCGTTTGAAAAGACCTTCGAATTTGACAAAACGGCGATTGCTAGCCTTCAATTTTTGAAAAGATATGTTATCACAATCACTTTGGAATAAATGGTAAAAGAAGAGGAACCACACGTTCAATGTGGAATAAAGGTGCAACTTGTTCCAAGGAGAGTTCGAACCTTACATAATGTAGTTTGCACACTAACATAATCACACCCTAGGAATTATTTTTTATGATTATATACAAGTAAAGTAATAAAATTTATATAATATTTTATGGGGAACCATAAATATTAAAACAAAAAATAAAGTAGTATATAAAATATGTATGTATATGAAATTATTGTATCAAATTATATCATATGAAATTATATGAACTATTTATGAGGCAATTCAATTTGACACCATTTAATATGGTTAGAGTTGCATATTTAGTTGTTTTTTGGATTTCTCTCTATATATGTAACCAATCCAAAATTAAAATTGATTTTATTTAAAAATAATTAAAAAATAATAAGCTTTTTTTTGGTAAGCACATGAGGTAGAAATTCTATTAAGCTAGCAAAATATCATATAGACAAAAAGCCTTTGCTATTGGTCTGTCACTTGGGAAACCAGACCAATAGCAAAGGTAGAGTTTCTCAGTCCAAACTATTTGATCAAAACTTTTAAACAAAATCTTAAGACCTAGAAAATCAACAAAACATCCTTCATAGGATTTACTATTGCCCCTTGATCTGGCTCTTCTTTGATAATTCATGAAAAACATCGAAAACAAAAGAATCCTCAGTGACCTGGCGACATCATCGACTTATCCTAAGTCTTCTATGGGTCGAATTCAATGTACTTCTCGAGGCTGACGCCGTCACCACCATACTCGACTGGGGAAAGTGAGCTAGAACTTCATGCATCATTAAGTGGAGACCATCTAGCTACAACTGCATGGTATTCTAAGCATCCTCCCTGGTCTGAAGCATCTGGACCAAGAGATTCTTGATGTGCCAGTATAGCTCCACAGTGTTCCAGTACTTTGTGTCCCTTGCCCAAGTCGTCCCTACGTCTGAAACCCATCGAATTGTTGAGTCTCCCACTTCTTGTTCAATATTCATAGTTTTCTCTTGGTGAATGACTTCTTTCTCTTCTTCCAAGTGGTCTTGAAAATGAGGAGGGATGGAAGTATAGAAGGAGGTTACTGTGTCTAAGGCATCTCATTGCATTCTTGAAGTCAACACTTCATAACCATGCTGACGGGATGAGGGATTTGGAGATGATTGCCCACCTCGACGATAGCCTCTTGGGTAACCCTGTCTCAGAGCCATTGCTACCTAGATCCCCAAGCAAGGCCTATGTCTAACTTGCGTGGTCTGGGTGAGGGTCTCTGTTGCCCCTTCTTGCTGAATATCTCAATAATTCTCCATTGTACTCCTCTGATGGCATTGCTTATTAACTTCCCACCATTCTAACGTAGCCAAACAATTGTAATTCATTCCCTTTGCCATCATTCTAAGAGTAATAGAACTCATAAATAGGTGGCCTTTAATCACAATAAATTCTATGAAACATTGGGTCTACAACTGGAGCATTGGAACTCCTCCTTTACATGTTGTTGGGGTACGATGGCATGTGATTGCGCCTGGGTATACTTGTGTGGAACCTTGAGACGTGGGTTCATTCTCTCCTTCCTTGTAATCTCTCTTGCTAACATTCTATTTACTTGCCACCTATTTGAATGTTTGTTATGCCCGACATTAATACCTTCAACTTCTTCAAGGGATAGAACTATCTTGATCGCTTCCTCTGACTTCTTTCTTGGAGAGAGCATTATCCCATTGCCAATCATACTTACTTCCTCATCTAGTTTGTGCCCCCGGTCTACCTGCCAACTAGTTCTATTATCAATTCTCTCTTGTATCGACAACCTTTCAGCCTCAGGGTCTAGATCCCTGTCGATTCCCTTTCCTGACACCCCATACGAGTGATGCCAGAATTCCCTGGCTATTGCTAGATAGTTGGTCACCATTCTATCCTTTTTTTTAGAGTCCCATACCTCCTCCCACTTGTTGCTAGTGAGATGGATCCCTTCATTTTCTAGCCAATTTGCTAGCTTGTTCGCTATCCTCCTCACATGGATTGGAATGATGGTTGGGATGTCTCTCATTAAGATTTCCACTCTTTCCAATGATGCTTCGAGATACTAGATAGAAGTTATCCTCGGGATTGGATACCCTATTGAATCCTTTTGATCATGTTAACAATCAAAAGAGAATCACCCTCCATAATAAATTTGTTGTAATCATTATGTCTTACTATAATGATCCCTTCTTCCAAAGCTAAGAGCTCTACTACATTATTACTTGTGTAGTTGAGCTTACCCACAAAAATTCTAATGATCTCTCTGAAATTATTACGGAAGGATCCTCCTAGGCCCGCCTTTCCTAGGTTTCCTTTAGATGCCCAGTTGAAGTTTAGTTTAATAAACCCTTGGGGAGGGGGCGACCAACTTGAGGAGGTTGAGGATTTTGGAGGTGCTTGGATATGAAAAATCTGAGCCATGGTGCTCATCAAAGCAAGATATTTGAGAATATTTCTCTCATACTGGTTCATCTTCCAATCCTCATCTTGCCAAGGTTGGGTAACTATTGTTTCATGTATAGATTTGATTATTTTGTTCCATGTCTCTCCTGGAAGCTGCATCTCATTTCTGAAGATTATTCTGTTACGCTCTTTCCAGGTTTCCCATAACAGGAATCCTAGGATCAACTTCCAAAGGAGTTTTACTATAGGGTTATGAGTAATTGAGTTAGGCCATTCTTCTATGGAGGCATTGATAGAGTGAATGTTGTGACCCATTCTTTGGAAGAGTGATTCACTCTGGTTTTAGAGGTATTCCACAAAGAGGCAGGTATTGAAGAGATGATCGATAGACTCCTCTTGGGAGAGGCACAATGGGCATATTGAGGGACATGTGAATCCTTGTTTACAAAGGTTATCCAAAGTAAGTGTTTTATTTTTAGCCAACAACCACAAGAAAATTGAAACTTTTAGCCATAAGTTCTACTTCCATATTTGCTACCAAATTTTCAATTTGGGGAGATTTTGGCAATTTGCTGCTAGCATATATGCCTCCCTGACCACCCCCATTGAAGTTTGTCTTCCCCATTATTGATAAATATTTTCCTTCTATTTAATTCCTCCCAAAATCGAGTTATCATTTCTTGGTTCGGGGTGCCTTCCGATTCTTCTTTGGAAATCTAGTTGTGCCATTTATGATGGATGTCTTCTTGTACCCAATATTAAGTGACTCTCATTTTCCCTTGAATTGAAATTGCTTCCTTTATTCAAGAGATTTGATCTTGTTCCTCCCATTTCAACATATGTTTCCAATCATCTTCCCAGAAGAGAGCCTCTCGTCCATTCCTTATTTCCCCAAAACATTTTTTTTTTGAATTAGGGATCTATTTTTCCATGCCAAGTTCCATATATTAGAGCCACTTGGAGTCGTTTGAATTCATATGAGTCTTTCTTCTTGTTCTTCTCTGGCATATTTCCTCTTCCATATATACACCTACTAAGAGTGTTGGTTAGTTAGCCACCACCACCATAACATCGCTCCAAGAAATTTACTCATTATTTCTGGGTATCTAAGCCCCAAACCTCCTTCCCACTTGGGCTTATAATCTAAAGTCCATGAAACTAAAGCCCATTTGTTTTCCTTGTAACCTCCCTAGAGAAAGTATCTTTGGATTTTCTTCACCTCTTTAAGAACAAACTTAGGTGTCACTAGGACAAAGAACTCGTAAAGAAGGATGGTTTAAAGAAAAAATTTCATGAGGATCAATCTACCTGCCAAGTTGAGGGATTTGAAAGCCCATTTTTCTAGTTTTTTTTAAATTATGGAGATGAGGTCATCCCAAACTGCTTTCGTTAGGGAAATTTCGGCGAGAGGGACCCCTAAATATTTCGCTAAAAGAGTGTTGCAAGGGAAACCTAACATCTCTACAATATGAGCTTTGACTGCTGGTGGGATGTTGAAGAAAGAAACATGATATGTTGTTTGGTTAATCAACATTCCAGAGGATTCCGAGAATTCCATAAGAACTTGTTTTATTTCAAGGGCTTATCTAATGGTAGGAGTGTCCATTAGCATTGTTTCGTCCACATATTTCTAATGGGTTTCATATTTTTCATTCCTATGGAGGTTGAGACCTTTCCATTTTCCTTGAACCATTGTTGCTTGAATGGAATTCCCTAGTCCTTTCTCCATAATAATAAAGAGGAAAGGGGAGAGGGGTTTGACTTGGCATATGCCCCAAGAAGGGGATAAAGTTGTTGAAGGAGAGTTTTTCACCAAGATGGAGAAGAACGTTGGTGAAATGAAAGACATAATCCACTTGATCTAGGAAGGGGACAATCTGAAGGACTAAAGGATACTAGAAATGTAGTCACAAAGAAGGTTGTCATAAGCTTTGGACAGATCCAATTTAATAAGAAATCTAGGATTGTGGGAAGATTACAAAGAGTGGATGTGTTCCTATTCCAAAATGATGTTGTCCAAAATCTGACGGCTTTCCACAAAGCCTGATTGTTCCTAGGATATTAAGAGAGGGAGGAGGGTCTTCATACGGTTGGCTATAACTTTATAAATGATGTTATAGATCATAGTAAACAAGGCTATAGGTATAAATTTTCTTGGGTATTGAACCTTATCCTCTTTGGGGATCAAGGTTAGAAAAGTTGAATTGAAGGCTAGAAGGACCTTGAGGAATTTTCTTGAGTCTTCGAAAACTTCCCATACCTCTTGTTTTATCATAGATCAACAAGCATGAAAATAGTCAGTTGTAAAACCATCTACGCCTGGAGATTTACCTTTGGTCATTTCCATGGTTTCTTGTTCCATTTCTTCCATAAATATTTCTCTCATCAGAGATTCATTATGTTCCTCAGTAACTAGCTTAGGTATGTATTTGGTAATCTTTTTTATTGTTGATTTGCTATCCTCTTAGGGTTCTTTTAATAGGGCACTATAATATTGAACTAAATTAGTTTCTATATATTTGTGATTGTAGAGTTTTTTCCCTTGGGAATATGATCGATGTTATTCGATTTGAGTTTCGATGTTGGATCATGGAGTTGTGGAAGAATTGTGAATTCTTTTCCCCTGGTTTTAACCATTGAACTCTAGATTTCAGAGGCCAAAATTACTCCTCCTAATTCTCTTGGATAGTGATTTGAGATCTTAAATTTGTTTCCCCCTCTATTAGATCATCTGTGTGCCCATGAGTTATCATGTTTTGTTGAACTTCTTTCATTTTCTCCAATAGAAGGATTTTGGATGAAAATATGTTCTCAAATTCTTCTTTGTTCTAGTTTTTAATCTATTGTTTTAGATTCTTCAAACATTGTTGCAGGCGATACATTGGTGAGCCCATTGAAATCATTGATGCTTTCCACCAAATTTCAAATATATCATTGAAGGATTGATTATTCAACCAAAATTGTTCAAACCGTAAGGTTTTGTTCTTGGGACTTGATTGGATGTCTATTGTTAAACCAATTGGCTAGTGATGAGATCCATGGAAAGAAAGGATAGAGGTCTCTATAGCATAATTGAGGTGTACTGGAGGCTTAGACACCAAGAAACGATCAAGGAAATTTGTATTTGCTTAAAAATCCCTATGGTTGTTTTAGGTGAAAATCCCATTATTGGTTTCCCAATATACCAGTCTTCGTTCATGCAGGATTTCCTTAAAGTTCTCTGAGTATTGATCCATCCTATATACACCCCTTTGTTTCTCGAAGAGAGACGTGATTATTATATTGAAATTTCCTCCCATAATCTATGGGGTTTGAGAGGTAAGAGGATTAAGGTTTTGGAGGGAAATTAGAAAGGCTAACTTATCTTGAAGAAATTGAGGGCCATAGACATTGGTGACTATACCTATATGCTCAGATCCAACTAGTTGGAAAGAATATGAGAGGGAGTGACAGGTAGAAAATAAATTGATCCAGGTGGATATCGGTGGCCACCCAACTTTTCCAATTGGCTCAAAACAATTTTCTGTCAAATTTGGCAATTTACTATTTTTAGCAGTTTTAACTTCTGGGGCCATTTTGAGGGCCTAAATGAAGGTTTTTCAGGATCGAGATTCTCAATGATAGGCAAAGGCATGATTGAGCCCCCAAAATGAATCTCCTCGACAATACCTTTCCAATGGGCTATCACACACCTAAAATGAAGATCTATGCAAAAGTTACGACCCCGGGAAGTTGATGTACTAACTTACCCAAATGGGGACCACATGAATTTTGGTGCTTCATCTCATAGGGTTAGGTTTTTGGATGTATAGGGATTTTGGAATTGTTTTTTATTGTAAAAAAGGCATTTAGAGCCTCATTGTAATCATTTTATTGCGAATGAGTGCAACCGTCACATCTCTTCTTAGAGATAAGCCACCACCATTCCAACAAGCTTGTTTCTGCTACATTTTACAGTTTCACCTTATTTCCTTATTGAATAGAAAACCATTTTTATTGTATCTCTGTTATTTTGTGTTAAGAACCTGTTAATAACCTATAGTCATTTCGTTTTTCTGATAAAATCTGGATCAGTGGTATCAGAGCAGTCTGCGCCTTGTCATCTTAATGCATGTCCCCAACAAGGTTGGAGTACAAAGAGTTGGGTCTCGAGCTTGTTTCTCTTGAGGACAAAAGCTCTCACACACCCAAGTGACCTCTCAGAGAAAATAAAGATGATGGGACATGAGATCCTTTCAAACTTTTGATTGAGGAAGACCTCATGCAACAAAGGAACGAGATGATGCATAGTTTCGTGCAAATATTTCGGTGTCTACCAATAGGCGACGCATCTTCTTCGAACGGAGGTGCCACCCCCTTCAAGGTACAAATAAATTTTGATATTCCTATATTTGAAGGTCGGATAGACACAGATGATCTAGATAAGTGGTTGAATCTACTAGAAGGGTATTTTTATGTCCATAAGTTTTCAAATAGAGAAAAGATTACTTGTGTGCTCCTCAAAGTCGTTCCCCATGTCAAAGATTGGTGGGAAACTTTATGTGAGAAAAAGGAAACAGAGGAAACCTCATTATTTACAGTCACTACCACCTGGGATTCCTTCAAGGATGCTATTAAGGAATAATACTACCCTGTCAGAAGTTATGATGGCTTGTATAACAAATGGACCACACTGTGGCAAGAAAGAGACCAAGCAGTGCCAGATTTCATGAATATCTTTCATAACTTGCGCACCAAGTTGGGTATCAAAGATTCAAAGTGACATCTAGTGCTCAAGTATTTCGACGCTCTGCATAGATACATCCAGACCAAAATGGAATTTTTGGAAATCTCATCCTTGGGCACAGCCTACCGATATGCTGTCAAAATTTAGCAGAAGCTCAAACAAAAGACGTGACAATTTGGGCCTAGGAACCCCTCACAAAAAAAGCCAAGAAAGTGCGGCCCCAACCCAAAGAACAAAGGAAAGATAATGGATGGATAGTATCAAGACAACCATTCCAAGCCGCAAGCAAAGAAGGACACCAGAAAGACAAAGAAAGATATCAGGAAGTGGTGCGACTTCCATAAGAGCCCCTGACATAACACTGCTGACTGTTGCTCAAAGCAGTCACTGGTGGGCAAAGTGAAAGCCTATGAATCAGATGTGGGTTTAGACTCTGAGATAGAACCAGAAAGGGGAAGATGGGTCATTGATGCGGAACCGAGTGCCACCCTTGCTACCACCAAGCTCCAACTTGGTTAACTAGATGATCCAGAAGATGGAGAATGTCTCTTCCATTGTGGATAGTGGTAGCCAGAAGAACCTCATCTCAACAGAGGTCGTCAAGTGGCTGGCCCTACCAAAAACACCGCACCCACAACCCTACACCATTGGATGGCTCTACCAAGGAAGCAATCTTTGTGTCATCCAACATTGCTGACTGTCGTACGACATCAAGCCCTTCAAAGACAAGGTATTGTGTGATGTTGTTCCTCTTGAAGTTTGTGATGTTAATTTGGGCCAACCTTATTTATGGAAACATCATGTTGTATATGAGTGTAGGCCTCATAGTGTTATTATTACTTTGAATAGGAAATTGTACAGGATACCCGAGGCAGTCCCACCTAGTGCTATTTCCTTGATCTCTTCTAAGCAATGCAGGAAGGTGATCTCTCAGATGGGGAAGTTTGTCTTCTTTGTGATTCGCTCTTAGAATAAGAGAAATATTAGAGCCACATCCAAGGTCTCTGTGGTCGACCTCTCCATATAGAAGAAGCAAGTAGATAAGGTCATGGAAGAATACTCAGATATTTTTTCCTCACCTGTCCAGGTACCTCTGCACTGGCAGGTCAAGAACCCCATTGATATGACCCCTGACACACCGTTGCCCAATGGGGCAGTCTATCATCGCTCTTTTTTAGAGAATGAGGAGATCAAGTGATAGATCCAAAAACTTCTCCAAAAGGGGCACATCTGTCCCAGCTCATCACCTTGTGGGATCCCAATCATGCTGGTACAAAAGAAATATGGAACCTGACGAATCTGCATTAATTACCTGGCTTTGAATAAAATCACAGTCAGAAATCGGTACCCAACTCCCTAAATTGATGACCTCCTTGATCAAATCATGGGGAAAAAATACTTTAGTAATATTGATTTGAATTCTAGCTACCACCAGGTCCCGATAGAATAGACAGATGTATGGAAAATTGCCTTCAAGTCAAAGCAAGGAATTTTTGAATGGTTTTTCATGCCCTTTGGTTTGAAAAATGCTCAAACCACTTTCATGAGGATTATGGAGGGTATCCCACAACCATTCACCAATACTTTTGTAGTTTTGTATCTGGATGACATTCTCATTTACAGCAAGACTTGGTCCGAACACTTGCAGCATATTCAACAAGTTATGCACACCCTGCGACAACACAAGCTATATGCCAGCTTGGAAAAATGATCCTACGGCATGGAAAGGGTCCATTACCTGGGCTACATAATTGATCGGCATGGTGTACATGTGGATCCAGCCAAGATCCAATTCATCCATGACTGGCCAGCCCCAACCACTCTCACAAAGCGTCAAAGATTCTTAGGCCTTGCCAATTTCTACTATAGATTCATGTTGGGATTATCCCACATTGCATGGGCCCTTATCCAAATAACCAGGGGTGGTGTTAAGGAGAAATTTGTGTGGGGCCAGTCCCAACAACAAGCATTCAACTATTTGAAGCAACGCTTGTGCTCAACCCCATTAATTTCACTACCAGACCTGCAACATCCCTTTGAGATCGAGACAGATGCTTCAGACTACATGGTGGGCTCCGTTCTCACTCATCACGACCACCCCATGGCCTATCATAGTGGGACACTATCATATGTTGTCCATAAGTACCCTACTTACAACAAAGAAATGTACTCCATTATGAAAGACTGTCATCAGTGGAGACATTACATTCTTGGGAAGGAGACAATCATCCACACTGATCATAAGCCACTGCAGTTCATGCAGACACAAGGAAAATTGTAGAATGATCGCCATCATAAGTGGTCCACATACTTGCAACAGTTCCACCTCAACATCAAGTATAAAACATGAAGAACCAATAGTGTCAATGATTGCCTCAGCAGACCGCTAGTCACGACACTCACCACAGTGCTAGACTCTTGTGGCTATGAGACCTCTGAATGGCCCCAACTCTATGAGACAGACTCAAACTTCACCACCACCTACCAAATGTTGGGTGAAAATGTAGTTGTCGATAATTTCCATCTTCAGGATGGGTTATTGTGTCATCTGGGCCATATATGTGTTCCATCAAGCGAGCGAGTGAAGTTGATCTGGGAAGCCCACTACAGTAGGGTGGAAGGATACTTCGACATCTAAAAGACAGTGGCGATGCTACAAAAACATTTCTATTGTCCAAAACTTTGAGGTCAGCAAGTACGTAAGGTCCTATACTGCCTATGCTATTGACAAAACGACCACTAAGAAATAGGTCTTGTACACCCCTCTTCCTACTCCTGACAGGGCATGGGAATCCATATCAATGGACTACATGTTGGGCCTCCCATCCACCAAGTGGGGAAATGACTGTGTTTTTCTGGTTGTTGATCGCTTTTCTAATATGGCGATTTTGGTTGCCTGCAAGAAAAACATTACACCATAGGCCAATGCCAAGCTCTTCTTTGAACGATTCTGGGTACATTTTGGAATCCCATAAACCATTGTCTGGGATCAGGACAATCGATTTCTCATCACATTCTAGTCGAGCTTCTAGTCACTGCTGGACACCAAGCTCACCAAATCTACAGCCTTCCACCCCCAGACAGATGTCCAAACCGAGGTTGTCAATCAAATTATCGTGCATATCCTTTGCATGTATAATTCAAAGAACCCTCTCACATGGGATGAGAACCTTCCTTATTTCCAACATAGCTACTAACTTACCCAAGCGGGGCCCACATGAATTTTGGCACTTCATCTCCTAGGGTTAAGTTTTTGGATGTCTAGGATTTTAGGAATTCTTGTTTATTGTAAAAAAGGGCTTTAGAGCCTCATTGTAATCATGTTCTTTCGAATGAGCGCAACCGTCACATCTCTTCTCAGAGATAAGCCACCACCATTCCAGCAATCTTGTTTCCACTGCATTTTACAGTTTGAGCTTATTTCCTTATTGAATAGAAAACTAGTTTTACTGTATCTCTATTATTTTGTGTTAAGAACCTGTTAATAATCTTTGGTCATTTCATTCTACTTATAAAATCTGGATCAGTGGTATCAGAGTGGTCTGCTCCTTGTCATCTTAATACATGTCTCCAACAAGGTTAGAGTACAAAGAGTTGGGTCTCGAGCTTGTTTCTCTTGAGGAAAAAAGATCTTGCACACCCAAGTGACCTCTCATGGATTGAGAAAATTAATATGATGGGACAGTATATCCTTTCAAACTGTTGATTTAGGAATATTTCACACAATAAAGGAATGAGATGATGGATTGTTTCACGCAAATCCTTCAGTGACTACCAACGGGCGATGCATCTTCTTCGAGTGGAGGCCCCACCCCATTCAAGGTACAAATAAAATTCGATATTGATATATTTGAAGGTCATATAGACATAGATGATGTAGATAAGTGATTGAATCTACTAGAAGTGTATTTTTCTGTCCATAACTTTTCAAATAGAGAAAAGATTACTTTTGCGCTCCTCAATTCCATTCCCCATGTCAAATATTGGTGGGAAACTTTCTGTGAGCAAAATGAAATAGAGGAACCCTCATTATTTACAGTCACGACCACCTAGGATTCCTTTAGGGATGCTATTAAGGAACAATACTACCCTGTCAGAAGTTATGACTACTTGTTTACCAAATGGACCACACTGTGGAAAGAAAGAGACCAAGCAGTGCCAGATTTCATGAATATATTTCATACCTTGCACACCAAGCTAGGTATCAAAGATTCAGAGTGACATTTGGTGCTCAATTATCAGGACACTCTCCATAGATACATCCAGACAAAAATAGAATTTTTGGACATCTCATCCTTGGGCGCGGCCTACCGATATGCTGTCAAAATCGAGTAGAAGCTCAAACAAAAGACACAACAATTTGGGCCTGGGAACCCATCACAACAAAATCCAGGAAATGGCATCCCAAACCCACAGAACAAAGGACAGAGAAAAGATGGACAATATCAGGACAACTAGTCCAAGCCGCAAGAAAATAAGGACATCAAAAAGACCAATAAAGATATCGAGAAGTGGTGTGAATTCCATAAGATCCCTTGGCATAACATTGCTGACTATTGCTCAAAGCAGTCACTGGTGGCCAAAGTGAAAGCCTCTAAATAAAATGCGGGTTTAGACTCTGAGCCAAAACCAGAAAGGGGAAGACGGATTATTGATGCGGAACCTAGTACCACCGTTTCTACCACCAAGCTCCATCCTGGTGAACCAAACGAGGCAGAAGAAGGAGAACGCCTCTTCCATTCACAGATATGAGTAAAAGGTACCCTAATGCACTTCACATGAATAACGGTAGCCAGAAGAACCTCATCTTAGAAGAGGTCGTCAAGAAACTAGCCTTGCCGACAACACCACACCCACAACCCTACACCATTAGATGGCTCTACCAAGGAAGCGATCTGCGCATCAACCAACAGTGTGTACTTTCATATGACATCAATCCCTTCAAAGACGAGGTATTGTGTGATGTTGCTCCTCTCGAAGTTTGTGATGTTCTTTTAGAACAACCTTATTTATGGAAACGTCATACTATATATGAGTCTATGCCTCATAGTGTTATTATTACTTTGAACAAGAAATTGTACAGGTTACCTAATGTAGTCCCACCTAGTGCTATTTCCTTGATCTCTGCGAAGCAATGCAAGAAGGTCATTTCTCAGACAGGGAAGTTTGTCTTCTTCTTGATTCACTCTCAAAATAATTGAAATATCACAGCCACATCCAGGGTCTCTGCGGCCAACCTCTCCATACAGCACAAGCAAGTAGATAAGATCATGGAAGAATACTCAAATATCTTCTCCTCACCTACCAGGGTAACTTTGCAATGCTAGGTCAAGCACCCCATCGATCTGACCCTCGGTGCAGTGCTACCCAATGGGCCAGTATATCGTTGCTCTATATTAGAGAATGAGGAGATCAAGCGATAGATCCAAGAACTTCTCCACAAGGGGCACATCCGTCCCAGCTCATCACCTTGCGGGAGCCCAATCATACTGGTACAGAAGAAATATGGAACCTAGTGACTCTTCATTGATTACCGAGCTTGGAATAAAATCACATTCAGAAACCAGTAGCGAATTCCTCGAATCGACGACCTCCTTGATCAACTCACGGGAGCCAAATACTTCAGTAAGATTGATATGAAGTTTGGCTACCACCAAGTCCCGATAGAATAGACAGATGTATGGAAAATCGCCTTCAAGTCAAAGGAACGCCTTTTTGAATGGTTGGTCATGCCCTTTGG
>ML783755.1:18773-50585 GCA_009831015.1 Picea engelmannii
TTTTTTAAAGGAATCGAAAACGCAAAAGCATTAGGTATCCTACGCACCTGGAGCAAGCGGAAAGAAAAAGCATTTACAATGAGTACTCGAGTCGATGACAAGCCAATAGAAATGGAACAATGAAATGGTGGAGATGTCGTTTCCCATGAACACATTACAAAAATATTCGTCTCCATACACGTCCCGGCGCCAAACAGGCATAAACTAAAATCTTGATGCTCTTAAATGTGGAAGCATTGAATCTAAGGCAAAGGAGGAATTAACTGGTCGATTGAATACACAGTCAATGCCTATAACGATCCGAATGAATCCTTGGCAATCTGGAGGAACCTAAGGACCTAAATGCGGGGTACTAGGACGGCTATTGCACACTACAAGATGACAACGATAGTAAGTCTATCCCTTCTGGCTGGTGAAATAAAGAAATACCCCCTTCCAGAAGCACCCAGGTCACAAGGGGGACGCCCAGCCATAACTCAATGCCACTGTACAGGTGACTACGCCCAAGAAAAGGGAGAACCCACAGAGAAACGCACGCCCAAGTATATATACAACAATGACCAAGCAAAAAGAAGAAAACCCACCGTATGGATCCTCCACGGTGTAAATAAAATCGACCAGGTAAAGCAAGGGAACCCACCAAGATATAAAAAGGGCCCCAAATGAATATAAACACCAGGGTATCAAGAAATAAAAACCCTACTGCAAATCAAGATCCCTGTGTGAAAAAAAAAATTACGCCCAAGGGAATACGAGAAGGCCACGGAGATAATAAAAAAATCCCAGAACAAATAACTACGCCAAGGGTAAAAAGAGTAAACCCTACTGCCCCAACGCCCACGGCATTAAAACGAAATAGCATGAACCACAACAGATTTCCTCAACCCTCCACTACACTGTTTTTTTTTTTAAAACGAAGATCTTCTAAGGTACCCCCTATTTATTTTTATTTTTTAAAAGAGTATGAAGGAATGGAAACAACATTCCACAACAATACAACCATAAGCGCAGCAATAAATCACTATGCATTCTACTCTACTCAGTTCAAGAACATACCTTGGCCTTATTCGCCTTCCGCAACGATTCCTGCTCCTCCCGCTCTTGCTCCTGCTCGCCGGCCGTGAAGAACTCACCGGTACCTCCCAGCCAAACGTTAGGGGTACTCTTCTTCCCCCTCATCCCCCCGATCCACAAAGGGGCCACACACAATCAAAGAGTAACTAGCTTCTCAGCTCGCCTCCAAGGCTGAGCTACCACTCAAGTCTGCTGAGAATTCCCAACTCCTACCAGAAATCAGTCCAGTCTCTCTAGTCTCTAGCATAACAATCCCCAAACTTCAAAGGTCCCCTTTTCCCCCTCTCCCTTTCTTTTTATCAGTCTCAAACCCTAATTCTCCTTTTTCTTAGGTTTTCCCCCCTTTTTCTCTTTTGACTTTCTTATTTTTCCTTTTTAGTTTATTTTGTTTATATATTTCATTTTTATTTTTCTTTTCAAAAACTCAAAGGGCATGTGCGCTCATTTTTAATTTCCTTTTATTTTCACATGCTTAACTTTATTTGTTTATAATTTGTTTATAATATAAATATACATATATATATTTTCATTTTTCTATTAATAAGCATGCATWYATCAWTGTAGTTTATCATTATCCATCATTTAATTTACCATTAATATATCTGTATATTWAGGATAATGAGAGATTAAGGCGATGGMAAACCAGTATAGGGGAAAAGTAAATGTATTACAAAAAYGAATAAAGAGGAATTACGAGGAGGGATGGCGATATAGTAATGTGAACTAGACAAGTAAAAGGGAGATGGATACGGGAAGATCTAGGCGATGGAGGATAGTTTTATTAAGTAGACAAGGATAAAGAGAGGGTGATGGTCTGAGTTTTTGTTTTCTTTTTTTTTTGAATTTTCATTTGTTAAGGCCACACTAGAATTTCCCCCCCCCCTGGTTTTTAGAAGGTCTTAGGCTTAGGGTTTAGATTCTGAGCTAGGCGACGATTGGTTAAGGGTAATGCTTAAGGTTTTATTTAGGTGTTGATGACTTAGGGTTACTTAGGTTGACTCCTTCAACCACCTATATCACAACGTGCCCTTCAAGTCGCACCACGTGCGCCAAGGGTGCCACTCGCCTCTGGAATTTCTTTTGGCGACGTGCCCTTCAGGATGCACCACGTGCTCCAAGGGTGCCACTTGCCGACTGAGTTTCTTCTGTGCGACGTGCCCTTCAGGATGCACCACGTGCTCCAAGGGTGCCACTCGCCAACTGAACTGATTGGTAGACCTCTATAACCCCTGGAGTCAATACTCCGCCAGGTGAACTAGTAGGAGACTAATGGTTCTAAGGAATAAGGCCCCCGCCTTATTGCGTGCCCCTTAGAATCATCGTGAGAGACTGTCGCAGTCGGCCCTCACGACATCGTGGGTCCTCTCGAACTAGGTAATCGTTAACCTATAGTTCGAGCCACGGCGGGAGTGCTAGCAGGCGGTGGCAGGGCTGCTGTCCACCCCTCTCCCTCAATCTCTCTGCAATCGTGTGTGGCCCCTTTACTCCATATGTGAGTCAAGTCGGCAAGCTATCGTCAGCCTGCATCACCAATAATCATGTCAGAAATTTCGACATCAAATCATCAAATCAAATGAAACATCATAATAAACATATCAACCCAAAAGCACACTCCCTGACTCAGTCCGGAGTCCAAGGGGGTTCTACCGATGCCTCTGCATCCTCCAGGTCAAAAACCCTGCACACTCAATAAAACCGAGTCAATAGCACCCATCTACATCAAATAGTAACACATCATGTCATCTGTCAATCACATCATAATCAAATATAAAAGGTCTAACATAAAAAGGGTCCAGATCACTTGCGAGCAAGTGTCCTCAAATAATAAGTGTTCTCAGTGCGCCAGAGCGAGATGTTACAACAGTTATATGTCAAAACCAGGGAAGGAGCATTGGACAACAGTAAAGAGGGTCTTCAGGTATCTTCGTGGCACTACCAGTTATGGATTGTGCTACCAAGGAAGACCAGGATTGGACAGAGTGATGGACATACATGGATTTTTTTATGCAGACTGGGCTAGAGATCTAGATTGCAAAAGATCTACAAGTGGGTATGTGTTTAACCTATTTGGAGGAGCAATCGGTTGGATGAGAAAAAGACAGGTTTTAGTGGCAATCTCAACTACAAAAAGTGAATACATGGCAGCCACTCATGCAAGCAAAGAAGCAATATGGTTACAAAGATTGTGTTCAAGTATTGGGTTGGTACAACAAGAAGTGAGATTAGATTGTGACAATCAGAGTGCAATCTTCCTGGAAAAGAACCCAACTTACCATTCTAAGACAAAGAATATTGATGTATAGTATCACTTTGTGAGAGACATGGTTGAGGAAAAGAAGGTGTTGTTGCAAAAGGTTGACACTTTGAAGAATGTTGTAGATTCATTGAAAAAGTTTGTGAGCACGGAAAATTTATCTTGGTGTAGAGTAAAAATGGGCATTGTTGCCCTGGACTGTTGACTATATAATCCCCTGGACCCCTGGATGCAAAGAAAACAACAAGTAGGAGAATGTTGGGTATGTGTTATATTCTTTGCATGTGTGTGTGTGGGCGCATCAGATATGACAACTGCATTTGACGATCCCTTGTACTAGTGTCTTGTTCATGCCATGTGCGTCAGGTACTTTCCTAGGGGGTCCCAGGGGTGGGCAAGTATTCCCCTCCCCCCCTTCTTATGTGTAGCGTTTGACACCGAGCGTAGCTCAGGGCTAACGGGGATCGGGACAATGCCCCAAAATTTGTTTTTGGACAGTTTTTGCTATTTTTAGCGGTTTACTAAAAATAATCCCAGTTTTAGGGATTAGGGTTTTGGTATCTACATAATACCTAAAAACATTGTATATATTGTATAGTGAATGGTGAAATTCGATATAATGAATATAAGAAAGGTTTTCCCGATTGAGGGTTACCGGTATAAATCTCTGTGTACTATGTGAATGAGCCATTGATTAAATTTTGTTTTGCTTAAAAATCTATATGCATTTATTTACTTCACATGTTTTAAACTTACATTGTAGTGAAAGTTTTTGTGGCAGGCAGGTAAGTAAAATATCAAAATGTATCATAAAGTAAATTGGAGCACATTTTCCTCTCGCTTGGTTAAATGTGGCCTTGTAATTAAAGATCATCGTCTTATGAATATGACAATTGGTGAAAACATTTTGTGGCATGTTTTGGGTGTCAATATGATCATTTTTTCCAATCTCATTCACTTCCAATTTTGACATCAAAACCTCCATTCTTTCCCTTTTTCACTTAGTCAATGGAATAATGAACATTAAAATAGGTAATAAGTTGTCATTTTGAGATTTACTCTTAGTTCTACTTGTAAGTGGTATTTATAACTATTTTTGTAGCAAAATTGCCTACATTTTAGTAATTACAGGAATTGACCATGTTTTACCAGTTATTATAGGAATTGGTGATTTGCATACTTTTTCTCGCTCAGAAGGGAAAATTCCACCTGGAGGTACTTCATCAACATCAAGAGATGGTTTCCCAAAGGGATTGGATCCAATGGTGTAAAGCGACGAGTTTTTCACCATTGGGAAAGGTTCAATTCTCATGATGGATTTACCTAGAGCCATGGGAAAACCTTGAGGTAGTAGTTGAACATGTGGTTGCACCTAGAGATACTATATTAAATGGTATTGTGACCCATGCATACATAAGAGGATCAAATCCCACCCCCATGTCCTTCAAATTTCATTCCCCGTGGTGCAAAGTAGTCGGTGAGGGAGTGTGTTGTTAAGCCACTCCATAAGTGAATTCACTGGTTTGAAACCTCTGGGGACACCTTAAATCCAACCATTTTAAGGGTTGGTGCGGACCAGGCTAGATGTGATCCATGGGTTATTTTGGCAGCTTAGATGCCCCTGGGTCGTGGCATCTCAGCCATAGGCCAATCTTGCAAGTCGGGGATATTTAGCTAACAAAAATGACATTAGGATATGGTTATTTACATATTTTACCATTCTCATAGCATTTGGTATCTGTTGGTCAATGATAGTCAAAATCCATAGGAAGTTATTACAGGAAATCCACATGAAGTTATTACAACAAATATATCGGAAGTTATTACAAGAAATTTGTAGAGTTAGCTGCAAATTCACCACTTCGCTCAAAGAATCAAGAATTTGATACCAATATCAAGGAACGAGGATCATGTTGTTAGAATATAAAGGAGCCAATATTGAAGATCAAGGAAAAATCTATGTCAAATGCTATAATGGAGATCTGAACTATTTATGTTGTAATTAGTTTTGAAAAATAATTTTTTTGGGCAGTAATATTCAAAGGATATTTATGGAGTGATGAGGATGAATCAACAAATTTTGTGACATGGGTTTTGTGTAGAATAGGGTCATTTAGGTGACATAGTGGTTAGATTCCCCAAAAATTCCAATTTGTGGATTGTTTGAGTGTTTATTTAGAACAAAATTTCCCATATTTTTGTGTAGCGATCGATTTTCAATTTTCTTAATGTGTACATCCAACATGGATATGATTGGTTAGTTCTAGGATTTTTGATTTGGTTATTGAATATTTTGTATAAATATAACCTCAAAGAACAATACAGGGATCAATTAGGAGGGGGAGAATATGAATATTATGCACCATAACTTTTGTAACTACTAAAATTATACTGAAGAATTAATATAATGGATTTTGGCCTTTGATTTATGAGTTAAGACCTTTTCTACAGTATGATTTTCCTTAACAACACATTCTAGGAGGCCCCCCTAATATGTGTTGTACTTGCATAAATGATTTAGAAGTATTTTTCATTACTTGCATTCATTTCTTGTATAGTTACATACACTATTTCAATTTCTTGTAGAATATGAATTCATTTTAGCTAGTTTGTGGGCAATGTTACTTTGACTATGTGATTCATGATTGTTCTGGATATTGATGCTAAATACAAGAAATTGATTTATTTATCTTTCATCTATTGTTCCCCATAAAAAATTATCACACAAATATGCTCAAAGTTGAACTATGTCTGCAATTATTTTGTCTTTCTTATCAACTCATTTCATTACTACAATTTACCTTTCATTCATCCCTTTAACTCACATTTTGAATTAAACCTTGTTGGCCTTGAAGCTTGGTTGACTAAAACAAAGTGTTTTTGCAAGTATTGGTATACTTGTGTTTTCCACCATAGGTTGTGTTAGCACTAGAAGTCACCCCTATATTGTTGCAGAGGTAAGCCTAGTACCCATCAGTTTATATGTCACAATGAATAATTTTAGAGGAGTTCTAATGGATGTAGTCTTAGGATTATATCGCTTTAGCTCAGAAAATGGGGTTGGTGCGCATATAAAAATGAGGTCTTGATCTAACTTTAGTCAGTAAGTTTTCATAGTGGTGAGTAGGGGGAAGAAATTGAGGAGAGTGAAGAGGTCTGCTATGGATATCCGGTCTTCCAGCAGCCTAAAGATGAAAAAATCAGAAGACAAGATCCTCTTGGTTCAGATTTTTAGACACTAAAATATATTTAAGAAACATAGTTATAACAGAACAATGATCAAACATACACCATAATGAATCTACAAAAACTCGACTGAATCATCCATGCTCGATTTCTTCAGCATGAGAGGGAAAATATAAACAAGAGACTGATTAAAATTGGTTGTGATGTCACTGTGATCAAACCTACATCACAAAAACATAACCACCCTCAACTAGATCATCCATGCCTGAGTGTTATAACATAGTTTCTACAGAGATATGAAAATAAACTGACTTACATTAAACGATAAGTCTCAAATACAAATATATGACCAGAAAACCAGAGGCTTTACTAAAACTTTACAACCAGGAGCTTAGCTCAACCATCGACACAAAAAAAAATGGAAAAAATGCCTACATAAACTTCGAACTGGTTTCAATCACCTGAGACACGATCATGTCAATCATTCAAGGCCTTGCATTGGTGAGTTTCTCCATCAGGATGTGCATGCAGACGTTGGTCAGACTGCCCATGCAATCTTCTGTCAGACGCAATCTTTGTCAGACAGTATTCTTCCATGATTTGTCCCTTACTGGCCTTCTATTTAAGGAAGGAGATGATGTCTCACCCACCTTCCTTATTTACGTTAACTTCTGCATTGGAATCTGAGTGGGAAGAGTCAACACCTGCACTAGAGGACGTGGCGGCCTTTCCTTCACTACTTGTGCTTTGTTGGATTCTTGCGGAGAAGATACATAGGCAGACATGGATGTTGATGAGGAGGAGCTTATGAAGTGATTGGTGCAGGCTCGATAGGCTATGGCGTATGCTCGGTGTCCAGGTGGAAGGCTACGGTCGATGGTGCGATGACTGGGAAGATGGGAGTGTCATCACCTGAGAGTTGAGGTGTAACGGCACAGAGGAAAAATAACACAAGGAGGTGACGTGGAGGTAGGAGGGGGGAATTTAGTGACTGTACAAGGTGGGGACGATTGATCGAGATGAAGGTGAGTGGAAGATAGGTGTGCGTTAGCGAAAGGTGGAAGGGGGATTTTTGACAGGCAGAGGAGAGATGCGGAGTGGGAGACAGGTGGCGGTAGGAGGTGAGCGCGGTAATGGGAGGTGGTAAGTGGTCTACTCGGAGGCGGGGGGTCAGTGGTAAGAGGTTAAGGTTGGGAGGGGTCCTATTTCAGGAGGNNNNCCCCCCCCCTTGGTTAAAGTCAGCATGTCGGGGGGATTTCGATATGGATCCTGCATTGTAGATCTGGGCGTGTGGATCTCAGCCACCAATATATACGCATTTCTTAGCATGACACGCCTAGGCTCATAAAACTTAGGATAAGTGGGATTTTGTGGGTTTTTAGCCCACTTATTTCCATTTTTTTGCCAAGGGGTCAACTTCTTAGGGAAAACACCCGCTTACAAATAAATGTGATAACATTAGGCTCCATGGGGGATGTCTTACTCCCTGTGAGATGCCAAGAACTCTTTTGTAGCTTCAATGCATTACATTTGGTTTATGGAGTCATGCTCAAAAAGATCCTATTGAAAAATATAAGCCGATAAGTAAGAAAAATGAAAACAAAAACACATGCTCCACATGAGCTTATTTATGTACAGTCCTAAACTAATTGATTTTTACATGGTGCTAGGTGAAAGAAAACTTCCACCATATCCATTCAAGTAACCTCCTAAATGGAAGTTGCTTCATTCTTTCAATGATTGAAAATAGAGAACACAATCATGACAGTAGAATAGTTACATTCCTCAGCTTTCCTCCTAATGATGAGGCCAAGATAAAGTTGGGCAGTTTCAAAACATGAAGGAGATACAACTCCATGTATTCCTCCACGGGCTCATAAGACAAGTGGAAAACTCCATAAAATTGGTAATAGGTAGCCTGATATGCTACACAGTTGCTTACACATTGTTGGATGTCTCTGGCAAGCGCAAGTGGGTGAGAGGTTGATGCAGGCTGACTGCTCCCGGACGATGGTTTCTCACTGACATGCTTTGGAAAAAGAGATAAACTACGCCTTTATGCTGCGTTTATGGCTCTTCTTCTTGGCTATCCCAAGGGTCAGATTCATAATTATCATAAATTGGACCCATGGGAAAGCTCTTCTCTTCATCATGCTGCTCAGGATGGTTGATTTCCTCATGGTCATTTTATTTAATGAATAGAGGATAAGGCTATGTTGTATTTTCTTGGAAATCCTGCATATCCAGCATAGGATATGATTTTTAGTTGTCATATGTAGGTTGGCTACTCCCCGTGCTATTAAAAAGTGATGCAGGGCTCTGCTTCTCTTCATCAGAATAATCGTCAAAGCTGGGTGAGCACAAAACTCCTCCATCTTGAAAAAATGGAATGATCTCCTAATCCTTATTTTCAAGCCCAAATGTAAACACATCATGGGAAATCTCATGAAGAAAAAAAGAACAATCCTCTTCCATAATGGATTCTTCCTTTAAATCTGAGATATCATGCTCATCAGGGGCAGAAACTAATGCCTCTACAGCTATGAAATATTCATTTCCATCCTCAGTAGAGCTTCCGAGAACATCTGCCTCAAGGACTGGAAAATCCTCTGTGCCTTCTTCAGATTCCAACCTTTCTAGCTTGGTAGAGAGAGATTTTACCAATTCCATAACTTCACCCAAAACATCTTCATCCTCCTTATGGTCCTCATTAGACATATCCATATCTTGATCACTGTATTCATATTCCTCACAACAACTCTGAAAAATAAACTTTGAGGAATAAAGCCTTTAACAGTGCCTACTGAAGGCTACATGAAACTCTCTCAGAGAGGAGATGCTAGCAGGGGGTAAAGAATGATACCATTCATGAGCATCCCCTCCTAATGAGAACATGAACATTTTTAATAATACATCCTCATGACGTATATCCCACTAATGCATGAGTTCATGAAACTCATGGAGGTTCTAAGAAGGGTTGTCCTTTTTAATATCTTTAAATATCAGCAAAAAATAAAGCCACTCAGTGACAGCAGGAACAACGTTAGGAAAACCAGGAACATCAGAAAAATTAAAAGGAGAAAACCTATGAGCCAAGATATTTTCCATTCTAAACCAATGGAGTTACCAGGTGAATGACATGAAGTAGGAGTGTGTCTGGCCTTTTTTCACCATCAAAGACCAGATCTGATCGTTGTGTTCTCCTAGGGGCTACTAGGTGTAGCCAGACACAATTTCCCTGAAATAATAGAGCCAAGACAGTGGAGTCTCCAGGTGCACAGTCACAATCTTTGATGCACTCGGTTCTGATGCACCTTAAAAACCAGTAAGCTTTGTCATTCAATCCCAGGGAAAATATTCAATTTCATCCTTGGAAACAGCACCAGAAGTCACCCCTAGATTGTTGCAGAGGTAAGCCCAATACCCATCAGTTTATATGTCACAATGAATTATTTTAGAGGAGTTCTAATGGATGCAGTCTCAGGATTATATTTCTTTAGCTGAGAAAACTGGGGTGGTGCACATATACAAATGAGGTCTTGATATAACTTTAGTCAGTAAGTTTTCATAGTGGTGAGTAGGGGGGAGAACTTGAGGAGAGTGAAGAGGTCTGTTATGGACATCTGGTCTTCCAGCATCCTAAAGATGAAAAACTCAAAAGAAAAGATCCTCTTGATTCATAGTTTCAGACACTAAAATAAATTTAAACAACACAGTTATAACAACATAATGATCAAACATACACCATAATGCAGCTACAACAACTCGACTAGATCATCCATGCCTGATTTCTTCAATGTGAAAGGGAAAAGATAAACAAGAGACTGATTAAAATTGGTCGTGATGTCACTGTGATCAAACCTACATCACAAAAACATAATCATGCTCGACTGGATCATCCATTCTCAAGTGTTCTAACACATCTACTACAAAGATATGAAATGAAACTGACTTACATTAAACAATAAGTGTCAAATATAGATATATGACCAGAAAACCAGAGGCTTTACTAAAACTTTACAACCAAGAGCTTAGCTCAACCATCGACACTAAACAAAATGGCAAAAATTCCTACATATACTTCGAACTGGATTCAAGCGCTTGAGATGCAATCATGTCATGAATTCAAGGCCTTGCATTGGTGAGTTTCTTTGTCATGCTACACATGAAGACGTTGGTCATACTGCCCATGCAGTCTTCTGTCAAACACGATCTCTGTCAGACTGGACTGACAGTCTTATTCCACGATTTGTCCCTTACTGGCCTTCTATTTAAAGAAGGAGACGATGTCTCACCCACTTTCCTTATATACATTAACTGCTACATCGGGATCTGAGTGGGAAGAGTCAAGGCCTGCAATAGAGGACGTGGCAGCCTTTCCTTCGCTTCTTCTGCTCTATTGGATTCTTGCATGGAAGATATGTAGGAAGACATGGATGATGATGAGGAGGAGCTCAAAAATTTATTAGTGTTGGCTCAACAGGCTATGGCGTATGCTCAGTTTCCATGTGGAAGGCTACGGTCGACAGTACGATGACTGGAAAGATGGGAGCTTCGTCACCTGAGAGCTGAGGTGTAACGACGCAAAGGAGAAGTATCACAAGGATGTGACGTGGAGGTAGGAGCAGGGAATTCAGTGACTAGACGAGGTGGGGATGATTGATCAAGATGAAGGTGAGTGCAAGACAGGTATGCAGTAGCAAAAGGTGGAAGGGGGAGATGTGACAGGCAAATGAGAGATATGGAGTGGGAGACAGGTGACGGTAGGAGGCGGGCATGGTAATGGGAGGCAGTAAGTGGTCTACTCGAAGGGGGGGTAAGTGGTAAGAGGTAAAGGTCATCGGGTAGGGTCTGATTTCAGGAGGATGCTCCACGACAGTGGGGGGGCCACATTTGAAAACCACCATATCGGACCCACCCCCCACCCCCCCTGGTTAAAGGCAGAATGTTGGGGGGGGGGGGTCCGATATGGATCCTGCACCGTAGATCTAGGTGTGTGGATCTCATCCGCTCAGATATACGTGCTTCTTAGCATGACGCGCCTAGGATCATAAAACTTAGGATAAGTGGGATTTTGTGGGTTTTTAGCCCGCTTCTTTCCATTTTTTCGCCAAGAGGTCAACTTCTTAGGGAAAACAACCCCTTACAAATAAATGTGATAACAGGTTGTGCAATAATGTTATTAGATATTATGAGGATAGAATTACATAATTGAGTGAAATTCTCATAATTATTTCACAAGGAAATAATTATTTTGTCACAATTTCATAATTATGAAATAAGAATTATTTCATAATTGAGAATAAACTTATAATGGAAAAGAAAGTTCATAATTGGTTGGCAAAAGCTCATAATTAGGAATGAAACTTGTGTATGACTTGTAATTTCTTAGCACATGCCATCAATCCTAACTATGACTTGTAATTGCTTAGTTCACATGCTATCAAGCTATCCATGATTTGTATCCACCTATCCATGACTTGTATCCACCTAATTCACGTGTCATGAAACCTGTATCCAATCTCTTCTAAAATAATATAAGAAGAGGCCAAATGAAGGAAACGGGGAGAATATTTTTGAGGGTGGTTATGCTATCAAAATAGAGACAAAATCTCAAGAGGCTAATGAAGATCATCAGGAGCCTAGAACTAGGAGGAAAGCATCAACATTCAAGGTATGAATTGTTGTAATTTCTTCATGTTAATGAATAAGATCATTGGTTTTTCCCTCATATGTTTGTATTTCATCATGAAAATGTTTAGATCTTATTCATCTATTTATAGATCTGATTCGAAGTAAGTTAGATCTAGGATTATAATCCCAAGTAGAGAGGTAGAAAGGTTGCTTGTGTTTTGTATACAGGACTGCAACAACCAGGAGATATGAAGGACAACATCAAGAAAGGTATGAAAATATTCACCACTCCTCAGAATAATGATGAATCTATGTATTTGAATCTAGATATAGGAAAACAATAGGAATTACCCCCTTTTTGTCTAGGATCAAGGGAAGATCCTAGGCACATATTTTTTATCATTCAGTGAGATCCCTATGAAACTTTGTCCCATAATATATTGATGACTCCACCGGGGACTTTGTTTTCTTCCTTGTCTCTCTTAAAGAGTTTTTCCTCTAAAAGAGAGTTGTTGCCTTCAGAAAAAATGTTATAACTCTATGTATAGAATATGAATGCATTAGCTACATATCTAGATTCCTCTAAAAAAATTAGCCAATTGTTTTTAAAAAATCGTCGAGATCGGTGTCCGGAAAGCAAAGTTATCGTTGATTCAAAAAACTGTTTTGCATATTTTTCGTGACAGCCACATTGAATGTTTGGCTAATATATTTTGACAGGGAATTTATATTTCTGCCAGACCAAATACATTACAAAGAGTATTTCTGGTAAATACAGAGTGCAGTACATTCCCTGCAAATTTCTGCTCCCAAACTCTAGATTTGCATTAGATTTATTTTTTTCAAGTTTTGGGTGTGATCTTTGTAGTGACATTGGAGTGGGTTGATCAAGCCTCGTTCCCAATATCCTACAACACCTTTTTATTTCTTCTTGTTGTTGTTTTTATTTTTTCATTTGTCTTTCTTTCTTAGATCAAGAATTGTTACATTTCAATTGAAAAAATATCAAAAAGACTAAAAATAAATAAAAATGTTGCATGCTAGATTTGCTTTTGAAGCATTAGTGAGAAAGTGCATTAGAAGCATCAGTTGTTTCAAAAAATATTTGTATGTTGGTTTCTTGGTGTGTGTGAGGTTTTGTTTTTGAAATTGGCAAAGAAAAAGAAAAATCTATTTCCATCCCATAATTAGAGTTCATTGAAAAGAATGAAATTGCATCATCATTCCTGCATTGTTGGGTTGGGTCAAAAGTCCTAACATCACTAAAGTTTCATCCACTACCCTTGGACCTAAGAAACAACCATAAAAATAAGAGCATAATCTAAAAACAATTAGACATTTTTCTTTTGATAGTAAACCAACATTAGATAGGCTTAGGGCCTTGGAATAGGATCAGAGAGTAAATTGTCCAAGGCCACAAAACAAAACTGTTATAACCCTAAATTGCACCACACATGCTTGCCTGGCATCAGGCCAACTCATATCCCTTCTTTTCCAAAACTCTATTGAAAAACTCTTTGAAAATCCTCTTTTCTAAAGGCCCACGCACCCTAACCCATTACTACATGCATGTACATGCTGGCTGACTCACAACAGCCTGCGTGTACCGAAAAAAGCACGAAAAAAGGAAAGTTTTCGACGGAAAAAAAATCTATGGGTGAGTTAACTGAAACTCCCGGCCATGCATGGTTGAGGGTTCGTCCAAAAACCTAGCTCCTTCTAGCCTATAAAAGAAGGGGTAGGGGTACCATTTGGAGGAGGAAACAATATAGCAAAGAAACTATGCCCATTTACGTATTCCATTTTCCCAACCCTTTAGCCTTTCCTAATGGTAAAGGAGATTTAAAGAAAAGCAATTGAAGTACAAAAGAAGAGGAGCCCAGGATCAGGTTCAAGGAGCAGTTGCCAGTCTCAACTTTTGTAAGTTGACTCATTTTAAGTAATAAAGAGAATTTTTTTCCCGTCCCAATTCATGAGCTTTCTATGGTTTGATTAGTTTATGTTTGATTTCTAACCCGTTAGTATAGAAGTAGCATGCATGCATAGTTGTTGCTTGTCTTGAGTGCGGGTCATCTTTGGAAGGAGCATTGCGAACAACTAATCAAGCACAACGGAGGATCGACATCAAACGTCGGTAACAAGGTAGGTGGATCTTTCTATGCATTTACTGAGAAACAGGGATTTAAATATAGGGATGTAGGTAGAAATTAGTTTCTATTCAGTCAAATCTGCATGCAAAGTCTGAACTCTATTTGATAGTCCGTAGGGTGTTTTTCCCAACAACAGAATTGGCGACCATACTGGGGAGAATACTCTTTAGGGTTCCTGGAATTTTTATTTAGTTTTTGGGTAGTTTAAAGACTAGATTTTTGCTTGCCTGTCTTTTCTTTTCATTTCTGTAAGGTCTGAGCTAGCAGGGAGTCTGGTTTTCCATACCAACTTTCCCTGACTTTTGCTTGACTGTGTTGTTCGAGACACACAGAGGTACATGCGGCCTGCACAAGGCCTACACGCGTGTACCCGCACCCTATCCTCTTACAGCCCGCATGTGAATGCTAGCTGTAGAGATAGAAGTAGCGTGTAGGAGTTCAGAGAACCTCAGAGGCAGTCCTCCTCTTCCCTGTCAGAATCACACATTCTCAGGGGGTTTTCTGGAATTTTGTCTGAGTCTTGTTTGCTAACAATCCTATCTCAGATCGTTTTTTGCCTTATTATTTTTCCTTGCATTTGTTTTTATGTTAGAAAGAGTATCCAAGCCTTCAAGGGATATTGGTTATCAATACCAGAGGTCTCTTCCTAGTCTGGTTTGTCTATTTTCATATTTTTCTTGAGAGTTTAGATATACACGTAGCTTGTACAAGGTCAGCCCACATGTACACGCCCTTTGTTATTGTTCAGTGCGCGCTCACACACATTCTGTTTGAGTGACAGTCGCGTGCTTGTACAGGCTACTTTTTGTTCAGGGTGGGGCAGTCATCCCCTCCTTTGATAAGAAGTATTCCTCTCAGGTGTTTGAATCTATGTTTGAATAGTCAATAGCTTAGGATTATTTTGAGCCTTAGCTTGTTTTTTCTCATTTAAAACGTTGTCAGAAAAATAAAAAATAAAAAAATTGTTTTCTTATGGTTTTTAGACAAGCGTGAGAGTCATTGTTTTTACAATTTCCATTGTGTGATTCTTTAATCTGATTCTTTGCAATCTGCACTTTAAGCCAGAATTATTTTCCTTGGTTTTTTGTTTGTCGGTATTTTCCCTTTCTTTCTTTACTAGCACTTAAATAAAAATAAAAAAAATCTCTTTCTGTTTTCTTCTTTGGTTGAAGAGTGTATTTCTGCATCATTAGCTAGGGAGAAGTCTTTTATTTCATAAGTTTTTGCAGTTCAATTAGATCATAAGTAGCTCGTATTCGAGTGAAATTCCTTGGAGTTTTCTGTCCAAAATCTTAGAAAAATTAAAAAACTTTCTTTGTGAAAAGTTGTTGAAATTTTGCATTCAGTAAAAGTTTTGTTTCCAACTTTTTTATTCATTTTTTTCTTTCGTCTTTTACACATCATCAGTTTCACCCTCATACCCCTTTACGTAAGACAAATCCATAAAATCAATGCTAATTTTAAAATCTACTAGACTTTTATGTTTGTAGGGTTCACAAACTAGTTCAGGACTAGGGCCTTAGATTAGGTTGGAGAGGAAACTCTTCAAGGCCATTCAAAACCAAACATTGGAGTCTGAGATAGGGAGTGTCTAAGTCTAGTTTCATGGAAGTTATCCAGGACCCCCCTCTAACACAGGGGATAAACACGAGGTCACGTGCGGAAAGGTAGTGGAGATAACCCCTCCAAAGCTGGACCAATCGTAGTGGAGAACACATATAGAGGGCTTGTTTTGGTATTCTGTCGTTTGCATTTTCCACGGGGATTCATGGGTCTCGAATCCATTCAAGGTCCTCAGTTTTATTTTGGATCATTTTCTCTCGATACCCTTGACAGGTTTCGGGCTCGATACCCTGCTCATTATGGTCTACCCGACTTTCGACTATACCCGCCTAGTGACTATTCACGTGCTGGCAACATAGTTGCCAATCTTTTTAGGGACATACACAGGTGACTGCGAGGGTATACCATGGTACCTAGGACAGACATCAAGCCATGCTTTGTAGATTATACCTGGAGGGTGCTTCCGTGTTCAAGTTTCACTAGCACCGGTAAGTTGCTTTAGTGTTGGTTGTTGTAACTGTTCTTCCAAATAATTTAGTGATTTCTTGTCTTATCTCTTAGGGTATTTTTAGTGTGTGTTACTTTTGAACGTTTAGATTCCTTAAAGTGTCTTGGATCTTCTATCATAGTGGAGGATCCCGAGCTCCGTCGGTCACAAAGGCTTCTTGGCCTGTCATCGGTTACATTGGAGCCACCCCCGCCACCATTAAGGCGGAAGCTAGACCAACAAGGGTATTTTGAAGCGACTAGGTTACAAACCATTGTGCCCGAACAACCCCCGGAGGAATCGACCGTTTTGAACCTTGAAGCAATCTCTCTTGGCTCAGTTGAAACCCCAACCATTGATATCTTGGCACCGTTTATTGTACCAATCCAATTTCAGGAATGCCAGACAGTGCCTCACACAGCAATGGAAACAAATGTTGTTACTTCAACTGGGAATTCTTCAATTCCCACCATGGTTGTCACCACAGGAGATTCATCTCCTAACCTATCGTCGTCGTTCCGAGCCACCATGGTCTCGGTCGCAACTATGTTGTACAGTGGACTGAACCCATATATGGTGGCAGCCACAACCCCCTTCACACCTAGTGTGACAGGCCCTCCGTTCTCATACGATATGCCTATTCAGGTACAAGTCCTGTACTAACCTACTCCACTTTACATACTTTGGGTCTGGGGGAAGGGAGCTCTAACGCTCATCTGCAGGGTCACTAGGGGGGCACTCCTGTCCCTTTTAATGCTTTTCCTTACACGGGAGGTCATATCCCTCCTTCGTCCCCTTCACTCGATGGTTCTCATCAGCAATCCGTCGGGCAACCTACACACAATAGTTTATTTGGAGCCGAGAGTCAGGGACCACCTTCGCACAGTATGCCGGTAGGTTCGACACCATTTTCTTGAAATGGAACATTTGGTAACCACACATTCTCATCAGTCGCTTTCCCGACTGGGGGAAACCCCATTTTTGGACAATCTACTCCTGCGCAGGGTACTATTCCTGCACAGGGGGCACACATAGCAGGACCTTGGAATTTAGGGCAAGGATCTGTTCCCTCCTCCGGAATGTCGTTCTGGGGTAATTCTTTCCACAATCAATGGAACCCCAGATAGAATACTATGCCTATCCCCACTGGACCGGCATGGGGTAATCCTTCCCAAATTCATTTGAATACAATGCATGCCCAACACTCTATGTCCTTTTTGGGAAATCAGTCGATGATGTCTCCACAGATGCAAAATCCTTACGCTGGCCAGGGCCATGGTTTCTACCAGAATCTAGGCTAGCATCCAAACGTTTCTTGGAAACCTGGTGCCAGTCAAACTCCAGGACCCTTTTTCCCAGGTTATTATCAGCAACCCAAACTACCATTCCTAGTAACTTTACACTTGCCAGATTTGACAAGGTTGTTGAATGACCCCATTTTTCACTATCTGCGTTGGCCTCTGATGCCGACAAAGTTGCCTTCGTACATTCCAAAGTTCAAGGATAAGCCTAATGAAGATCCAGGTGATCATGTGAATACCTTTCATCTTTGGTGCTCATCTAACTCATTGAAAGATGACTATGTATAGTTGCGATTGTTTCAACGCACTCTCATTGGGATTGTCGTGAAATGGTACATCGAGCTCGATCGCTCAAGATACTCTTCTTTTGGCGAAATGGTGATGGCCTTCCTTAACCATTTCCAATTACTTGTGAGATACGACATTGGCACAGAGCTGCTCGCCAATTTCGAACAGACAACAGCGGACCATATCTCTGATCATATCCGAGAGTGGAGATGTCGGAAGAGTTTAATCAAGGTACCAGTCCCACCAACATTCCTGCTTGAGTGGTTCCTTAAGTCTTTGGTCCCACAGTTATCCAAAGACGTTGCGACATCTGGAGTTTTCTTCGAAGAAGATGCCATCATAAGGGCTCAACAGTTTGAGCTCATCTATTCTCAGTCTGGTTTATTCTACAACATCTTGCTAGATGCGCCACGTTCGATACTGGATAAAACTAGAAAAAGAGTTGGACCACATGCCTATGGTATTGTTGGTTCAGCACAAACCAAGTCTGTTGAGAAATTGACAAATCAGTTGCAACAGTTATCCATACAACACACAGCGGCCAACCAAACTACTTCTTTAGATACTCCCCCTGCCCAAACGTCGGAAGTACATACCATGCAGTCGACTAACCCAAAGGCCATCCAGCAGCCTAAAGGGAAGAAAAAACAATGAAAGAAAGGTAAGGGGGATAAAAAACCCACTGATAATTTTGGTGGGGACAACACAGAAAAACAGAAGGCGAGGTATCCATGCAAATTGTGCACGGAAGACCACCTGACCCATCTTTTTCCTCGACTTGCAGAGGCCCAAAATTTTGTCACACAACAACAACAAGCAGTGTTGACTAATCCCTTTCAACATGGGCAAAATATAACTCAGGCCTCTACAAGCATAGAAGGGGGCAGCCAAGAAACCTGCTCGCCTCCAAACAATCCCTCATCCGCGAACGTATATATGGTTAGGGGTGATGCTTTCATATCAACTAGAGCGCACAATTATAGTAAACCAAGTGCTTCTGAGAAGGGTAAAGAATTTTATATCCCATCTCTTCCTCTACAGATTGAGAAGACGTTGGGAGAAACAATGACACGCATTCCAAAGGGTGCATTTAAAAAATCTTCTCACAACCCAAATGCAAGGGCCACCTAGAATTACTCTGTGGTGAAAGATTTATCACAAACCTCTTGTGCGATGTCTTCTTTGGAGGTCTTCCAAAGTTGCCTTGCTCAAAGGAAAGCCTTGTTAATCGCTTTGGGCTCTACTGAGACTTGTAATCTGGGTACCATCATGTTGGATACAACCGACTTAAAACCTCATCTGCCTTACCATGTAGCGTTTCAGATAGTAGTGGCTCATCCCATGAAAACTTTTACTCAGAATATATTCAGCAACGATGGTTGATGAGGGTGCCTCGATATGCATTATGTCATTGGCATGTTGGAAGGCCATTGGCCAGCCCATTTTGTCTCCATCACCTACTCTCCTCACTACTTTCAACGGTCATTCATTCCGACCACATGGCATCATTCCTTCTTTCCATGTGCAGTTAGGAGGGAAAATCGTGTGTGTCAAGGTAGAGGTAGTCAATTCTCCCCTCGACTATAACCTCTTGTTAAGACAAAGTTGGACTTATGCTATGCAAGCTGTGGTTGCTACATTTTTTTGAGTCTTGTTGTTTCCACATGAGGGTCGGATAGTGACCATCGATCAATTGTCTTTCTCCAGACCTGACCCAGCTTTGGGGGCATCCACGGTCCCGATGATTGATAATCCTCAACCAGGTTTCGTTAACATAGGAGTTGGTTCGTGCCCATCCTTGATGGGTACCTTCAATTACCCACCTCCTCACGACGATATCAAATTTATATCTAATCACCATAAGGTTGAGATTTTTCAAGTTTCGTTGTTCCGCACGACTTACTTTGAGGATCCTTGGATTCTTTCTTCCCCATCAGCCACGATGGATGAGACAGGGCACCCAAGCATGTCCATGCCCTTGTCTATCGTTAAAGTAGTGTACTCTTTAGTCCAGCAAGATTCAACTAACCCTGATCTGACTCCGGCACAAGAGTTAGATCCACTTCTAGAGCCTATTTGGGCTCAGGGTTCTCTCGCTAACGTCGATTCGTTAGACTTATTATTGCCTTCTGATGAAGTAGTAATCGAAGCAATGACTAGTCCAAACAAACCTTGGGAAGATCTTCATCACAGATCATATTTTCTCCCAGAGTTAAGCCAAATCGAAGCAGGATAATTCACCGTTACCATGACGGGAGATCAGTCATGTCCTATTAATCTCTTAGCTACACATGAAATTTATGTTGAGGTAAATATGGCGACTATCGTTGAAACTATACCAATCAACATCTCCTGAAACCCTGGTGTCGTGGAGAATTTCTTCGTTGGAGCGGATTTCTCCCCCGAAGAGATTCAAATTTACATGGATCTTTTCAAAGAATTTCGCGACATTTTTGCCTGGTCTTATGAGGAAATTCCAAGTGTTGATCCAAAAATAGTTTAACACAAAATCACAACGTATCCTGATGCCAAGCCTATTCAACAGAAACTTCATCCAGTTAATCCCAAGAAAGCAGCAACCATCAAGATTGAGGTTGATAAATTGCTAAAGGTAGGTTTTATTTATCATATCCATTTGACTCAATGGGTGTCAAATCTTGTGCCGGTCAATAAAAAACAAGGCACGATTTGTGTATGTACCGATTTCCATGATTTGAACAAGGCATGTCCCAAAGATAATTTTCCAACACCATTCATTGACCAAATCATTGATGAATGTGTTGGTTATGAAGCCTTTTCTTTCATGGATGATTTTTTTGGATATAATCAAATCCAAATCAAACCCGAAGACCAACATAAAATGGAATTCATTTGTCTGTGTGGTACATTCACATATCGTAAGATGCCTTTTGGCCTTAAAAATGTTGGAGCCACATTCCAGTGGGCCATGTCTTTTTCTTTTCATGACCTTAAGAATATAGTTGAGGCCTACCTAGATGATTTAGCATCACGCTCTCGCAAAATAAAGGATCATCCCATACACCTTAGACTAATCTTCGAACACTATCACTACTTTAGGATTCGCTTGAATCCAAACAAGTGCAGCTTCTGCGTAACTTCAAGACATTTGTTAGGTTTCATCGTATCAACAATAGGGATCATGGTCGATCCTCTTAAGGTGGAGGAAATAATCTAGTTTCCCCCCCCCCCATGCACAATCCTACAACTTCAGAGTCTACAAGGCAAGGAAAACTTCTTACGATGCTTCATCGCCAACTATGCTGAAATCACCAAGGGCTTTATGCATTTACTAAAGAAAGACGTTCCTTTTTTTTGGGACGAAGTCGCTCAATGCTCTTTCGACCCATTAAAACACGCCCTCACAACCACACCTCTGCTATGGCCACCTCACTATAACAAATATTTCTTACTATATCTGGCTGTCGCAGAGTCAACCATTGACATGGTTTTAGTTCAGGAAGATGATTCGTTCTCAGAATATGTGATCTATTACCTGAGCCGAGGCCTCATAGGACTGGAGCTCAATTATTTTCATATCAAAAAACTTGCGTTGGCAGCAGTTCATGTTGTTCAACGGTTTCGTCACTATGTTTTGTTTCGCAAGACCACCGTCATTGCTGTCATGAATCCATTCCAGTACATGTTGACAGGACGAGTTATAGGTGGAAAAATCAGTAGATGGATAGTCATCCTCTAAGAATTTGACTTAGACTTCGTTTCAGCAAAGTCTAAAAAGTCATTGGTCTTCGCATAGCTTATTTCGAAACTTCCGGTTGAGTCAGGTGACATTGTGCCTGAGGAATTGCCTATCCAAGGAGATATGTTTTTTATTACATCTTCAGATCCCTGGTATGGAGATATACTTATCTATCTCCAAACTTTGAAGTGCCCCACCTCTGCTTCTCGTGACGAGCATCGGCGGATACGCCATCAGGCTAAGAATTATCTCATACTCGATGATACGTTGTATCGGAGAGGTGTAGACTGTGTCTTACGCCTATGTCTCACACATGAGGAGGCAATCATCGTGCTCAATGATTGCCATATCGGAGCTTGTGGCGGTCATTTGTCTGGGCTGGAAACAACCCAAAAGATTCTACGAGCAGGTTACTTCTGGCTGAAAATTATCAAAGATTGTATCGAATCGGTCAAGAAGTTCCATCCGTGCCAAATCTTCACTCGGAAGATGAGGGCACATCCCACTCCTATGTTTCCTGGCATCACATTTGGTCCCTTCACTAAGTGGGGGATTGATTACACTACTTGCAACCCCCCGTCAGCAAGGGGGCACCGCTATATCATCGTAGTTGTCGACTACTTCACTAAGTGGGTAGAAGCTATGCCAACGTTTAAATATGATGGAGAGACTGCAGCTTTCATCTTATTCAACCAGATCATAGCAAGGTTCAGCATCTCGAGAGAGATTGTCACTAACCATGGCAGTCACTTTCAGAACCAAATGATGACCGAATTAACATCAAAGCTTGGGTTATGGTAAGAGCATTTGTCACCTTACTACCCCCAAGCCAATGGGTAGGTGGAAGTTGTAAACAAAACTCTTAAGACTATTCTACAGTGAACTATCAACTCAACCAAGTCAAATTGGCATTTAATGTTATACTCGGCATTATGGGCTTACCGAACATCTGCTAAGACTGCAACCGGTTTCTCACCTTTTCAACTCATTTACAGGTTGGAGGTAGTCTTGCCCATCAAATGTCAGATCCCATCTCTAAAATTGGTAGTACAATTATTGCCAGACACTTCTCCACTTGAAGAACGGTTAGTACACCTTGAGCTGTGTCGCGATGCGGCCCTGGCCAATGAGGCTCACAAACATAAGGTCAAGTGTCAGTATCATAGGTCCGTGCATCCTCGGATTTTCTCTGAGGGAGACCTTGTCCTGGTCTATGACCAAGATAAGGACCCCCTGGGGGAAGGAAAATTTAAACCCATGTGGTTCGGACCTTTCATCATAAAAGAGGTATTAAAAAAGGGCACTTATCGTTTGGCTGATTTTAAAGGGAATGCTTTGGCGGAGCCTAGAAATGGGCTCTACCTCAAGAAGTATTACTCATAGGCAGGTCATTGTGGGTAACTTTTTGTAACATATGTATAGTCTTTGTACTATTACTTTGTAGTTTCTTTTAAGTGTTATGGACGTGTCACCGATGTTATCTTTCATCAATATGGAAGATGTCAAGTGATTCTGAGGTGTTCATTGGGTATGCAGATGATGCTAGTTGGCACACGCAGAGGCTTGCCTCCGCAGCTTGGGTAATCTTTACACCTCAGGGCCAGTTGTTATCTTCTGGAGGTATATGCTTAGGTGACACCACAAATAATGTCGCCGAATATAGTGCAGTTATTGAGTTGCTTCGTGACGCCTTGTCATTGGGTATCTCTCATCTCCGGGTCTATCTCGATGCTCAACTAGTTGTGTCACGGCTAAAGAGAGTATACCGGGTTCATGATCCAAATTTAAACCGATGATTCCTTAGGGTATGTCTCTTAGAATGAAACTTTGATTATATTACATATTTTCATATTCCTAGGAGATTAAACCAAATTACAGATACTCTAGCTAATCAAATTTTAGATTAGCATCTTGCACACATATGAAAGAACATTGACATAAGCATGTAAATACATTTTTGCACACGTTATCCATAAGACACAAAAGATCCAAAAACCATATATAAAATCATAAAACAATCAGAGTACATAGATGGACACAAGCACCTCAAAAATGGGACTAATAACGAGTCACAGGGATTATGCCCTCAAGAAATATATACAAGTAAGTGCTCGTGGCACGTAAAAATTCTAAATAGGTTGAGGGCCTATGGGCCCTGTTATAATAGTCCACATCATGGGATAAATGCCTAAACAATCGGACCCACGTCCGAGGTGCCCCCACTACATGAGGTTGCATGGATGGCGGCAGGGCCTCTATCTATGCCATCAGGACTGTGTGAGTGAGTGCAGTGAAGTTCCTCTCAACTCATCTAAGGAATATCTCAGCCTCCCCGGCTGGGAGGTTCCCTGCTACTACTGCTCCTCCGGCGGTGGCAGCTATAGCTTCTGTCCAAGGACGACGCTTGTTCCGTGCATAGTCGGCAGGTCGCATGGGTCCCACATCTGCATGCAACAAACATTTACCCATCAAATACTCTGGCATACAAAACAAAATGATATATATCACAAAAATGACATAAAAATTACACATGCAAACAAAAAAAACTACAAAAGTGGAGACTTACCCATCTCCCCTCACTCCTCGCCAGGAGGCACAAGTATCTCAGGATCTCTAGAGAAATATATCCATGCATATGGGTAATCCTCGATCACAGGGATCTTCCATGACAGCCACACAAAGAAGTCATCATCGAAGGACTCATTGGTCCTTCCACCACCCTTTCATGGCAGTAACACTGCCCATCTACACACTGTAGGAAAAGAGGCCTGATGTCCTTGTACTACTTCCCGAGGACTAAAGCTCAGAACTCTCTCAAAGAAAAATGAACACAAGATCATCCCGGACCTGAAATTCATTTTTGTCCATTGTCGGCAATCTGTCAATTGCCTCTTCATGCACTCCAGTAATGTGGTACTCCAGTCAAAAATCTGTGCATTCAATCACTGGATCGCATAGTTCATCTGTGCGTGAGAAGCCTGATGCAAGGCTGCAGAACCGGTAATCCGCCCAACCAATAATAATATCGCCTGCAGCGATAGGTTAGTGATTTTACTGATAGGTACCTGGGAGCCTGCACGATTAGTCCCAGCCTCACAGTCCTCGACTATCAGTTCTGATATCTTACTTGGTCCCGCAGGAAACGTCCTGAAGTTGACTGGTTCCCCTCTCCTTGAGAGGCCAGTCAAAAAATAGATATCGTTGATGGTGGGCACCAGTGATTGACCCTCTAACATAAAGACCTCTGCATCAGGGTGCCAATAGTCAATCAAGGCATTCAGTAGCCTTGGTTGTGCGCGCATAAATGGACACAGAAAGAACTTCAGTAAACCGCATTGCATCAACACGGCCACGACATTCAGATCTCCTGCAACCAACTCACTAATTGCTTCATGATCCCTTTCCCTCCACTAGACATACATCCTGCCAACACAAAAAGGTTTAGGAGGGTCAGCACTTGCCTTTTAATTATTTTTTCTACAATGGGGGGGTCCACACGAGTTGTAGAGGCGACAGTCGTGTGTACACGCGGACAGACTTTACTCTACCCGAGTGTACACGTGGCCTGTCCAGAGACAACTCACGTGTACCTAGGGCCAACTTTTTTAAGGTCGACGCCCACCCAAAAAATGAACGTAAAGACAAAATTGAAGAATTGAATAGCTAGATAAGGGATTTTGTACTTACTTGGGCTAAGCGGAAGTTCATTTCATCCACTGTAGCTCCCGGAATCACTGTTTTTAGCAAAGGGGGTCTTTTGGCTCCAGAGTCAATTTCTAAATCAACAATGGTGATAATGAGTTGTCAGCTTCTATTTATAGACTTTTTGGCCTCTTTTTGTCACTTTTTTGGCCTCCCTTATCAGTTTCTTTATATTGAAAACCATTTAGAGTGATTCAGGAGTTATATGGGAGGGATTTGATCGGGTATTGGGACACTTTTTTTGAGTTTTGAGAAAATTTTGACGGTCCATAAAAAAAATTCCAAGAATCAACTTGATCATATAGGTTAGGTTATTACCCCAACTTTTACATCTCGTTGTCTTTTTCCTCTACTATAGGATTGATCCCATTAGGTTGTGACACAGAACCATCATATCTACTTTAGAAGTGTCGCAACTTGGCGGTAGAGCTTACCAAAACATGGATGCCCTAGGTAGGTCCTGGTTTCATTATGGTGTCCATGTCGTTTCTAAAACACTGTAGGCTCAGGAGTCCATATAGTATTTCCTAAATATGAGTTTGAGCCTCATTTGAATGATTCTTCTTCTCTCTTTGTCTCACCCTCGGGACTCCCAAAAATAAACAGGTCTCCTTTTAAGCCCTTTTTAGACCCTCTAAAAATGAAAAGATTGTTGAGCGATCTGGTGGCCTTTCACGCTCGTTAAACTGAAATTTGAAGTCACGTATGTCCAGCGGTAGTTTACGCCTTTTTCGGTCTGGACGGTCAATTGTACGAACAAAGGTATACTCTATCGAATTTTCGTTCTTTAGAAGAGTACTCTCAGGTATAATTTTATCCCTTTTTCGGGCCTGAGGGACTAAACTTACGAAAAAGAAACCCCCACGGAGTCCATAGTTAATCTCTTTTCAAACTCCCTAAAATTGAAAAGATCGTCGAGTGACCTTATTCTTTCACACTCGTTAAATTTTTCCAGAAGAATATTCCTGACGGAATCCATAGTTAAGCATTTTTCAGACTCCTTAAAAGTGAAAAAATAGTCGAGTGATCTTGTCCTTGTCACACTCGTTAAAATGGTTTTGAATCGATGTCTAATCGGTGCTAGTTTATCCCCTTTCAAACCGACGAGACTATCTTCGAAAGAGGCACCCCAATGGAGTCTCCTTTTATGTTTTTTCAGACTCTCTAAATATGAAAAACCACTGAGCTTACCTTCTTTGGGCTCGTTAAACTTACATCAAAGGACGTTACCATTGTATATTTTATCAACCGCATTTGCATACCTTATCCACCAGCCTTGTGACAATTTGCTTCTGCGTCTTAACACCTTTGGCCACCGAAGGATTTTTCCCAAGTATCATTTTACCAGAACATCACTCTTGTCCTTGTGCCTTGATCTTGTATGTTTGCAATACTCGTTCCTCCATTGTAACATAATATTCCTTTATTCTTTTTCCAAAATTATCAAAAAGAACAAAAAAAATCGAATATACCCCAAAAAGAGGATGGGGAAAAGTATTTTCTTTATTGGCAACATAATGAGTCGCCCTTGGATAAATCACATCTGTCTATTTGATCATCAGACTATGGGATGTAGTATGACCTTAGGAAGCTTTTCTCACTATATAGAGTTGTGTCCTCCACCGTTTGGTTATTCTTCCAAACATATGGAGAGTTTGTGTTGCCTCTTGCTTTGTAGACTTATGATTAACATATATGTTGCCTGAGTCTCATCACTTGTCATTCTATTGTCCAAGGGAATTTTGTCACTAAGCATGAGTCGGCCCCTCTGCAAAATGTCTCGTGTTCGCATACCCGGCCATCCTGAATATCCAATCAAGTCCTTGTTCGAAATCATTGAAGCCTTCAGTCTGATCATCAAGATTATCAAATCCATACCCGACGAGTCATCGAAGACCTCTGGGTAGTGTAGTTGTACACTCATATTACACTCCTACTCGAGTTTTGGAAGATTTTGAAGTTGTTTCTCTAGCTCTGAAGTCTAGCCATCAGGCGGAATCAACTTCTGGAAGATGGATACTCTATATGTATATCTTTCTTATTTCGAGATGTAGCTTTGTTGTGTATTGTTCGTGGCTACTCTTTATAGTTATTTGACATGGATCTATAGTGTATTTGATTGGTAGACATGGTTCTATTTTATCCCGAGCATGGGTATGCCCACCTCGATGAGACATTTGTTATTTTACAGACAACACCTCCTGGTTCCTGATCCTTGGGCTCAATCGTTCGGCACATCAGTAAAGATTGGTAATGTATTTCGGCCATCAGATGCTCTTCTGACCTCACAAATTAGGGATAAATTGTTATAACCCTAAATTGCACCACACATGCTTACCTGGCATCAGGCCAACTCATATCCCTTATTTTCCAAAACTTTGTTGAACAACTCTTTGAAAATCCTCTTGTGTAAAGGCCCACGTGCCCTAACCCATTACTGCACACGTGTACATGCTGTCTGATTTACCACAGCGCATGTGTACCTACAAAAGCACAAAAAAAGGAAAGTTGTCGACGGAACAAAAAGCTATGGGTGAGTTAACTGAAACTCCCGGCCATGCATGGCCGAGGGTTCGTCCAAAAACCTAGCTCCTTCTAGCCTATAAAAGAAGGGGTAGGGGTACCATTTGGAGGAGGAAAAAATATAGCAAAGAAAATCTACCCATTTACGTATTCCATTGTCCCAACCCTTTAGCCTTTCCTAATGCCAAAGGAGATTTAAAGCAAAGTAGTTGAAGGAAAGAAGAAGAGTAGCCCAGGATCAGGTTCAAGGAGCAGTGGTCGGTCTCAACTTTTGTAAGTTGACTCATTTTAAGTAATAAAGAGAATGCTTTTCCCATCCCAATTCATGAGCTTTCTATGGTTTTATTAGTTTATGTTTGATTTCTAACCCATTAGTATAGAAGTAGCATGCATGCATAGTTGTTGCTTGTCTTGAGTGCAAGTCATCTTTGGAGGGAGCATTGCAAACAAGTAATCAAGCACAATGGAGGATCGACATCAAACGTCGGTAACAAGGTAGGTGGATATTTCCATGCATTTATTGAGAAAAGGGGATTTAAATCTAGGGATGTAGGCAGAAAATAGTTTCTATTCGGTCAAATCTGCATGCAAAGTCTGAACTCTATTTGCTAGTCCGTAGGGTGTTTTTCCCAACAACAAAAACCTAGAAGTCATAAAATAGAATTAAAATCCATTCTTACAACCAGTGTGTTGGGAGCCTCCTCTAACTCAATATTTAAGCATGAGGTCTCATTGATCCAAGTAGGGAGATTACCCCTCTTTGATTATTTTGGTGTTTGCGGTATCACTTTGATCATTGCGTCTACAAGGGTTTCATTGGTTAACACCTTTGAAGCTTCGAGCTTAGTTACCCTACCCTTACATGCGGTTGAACCTACGAATGTTTTTCTGGTCATTGATTGTAAGGTGGTGTCCTTAGTGACCTTTCCTAGGTAGCCATAGAGGTGATTGTGGGTGGGACGTTTCTGTAGTACTTGGGGAAGATGTTTGTTCACTGTCTCAATTCCCCCGAAGGGTGCCTGACTTAATAAAGGGTACTTGCACTGGTCAGGGCTATTTCACATAGATCATTGTAACTTCTCCTCGCACCTTTACTAGTTAATATTGTGGGGGACTTAACCCCCCATAGGGTTGGTTTTCGAAAGGCCCCCAAGCCAATTGGTTTTCTTGTTGTTTTCCTATATTTTTTTAGGGGTTTTCTCTTTGAGTATAATTCTAGGTTGGCCATAGGTTGATTTTTGTTAGTAACATATTTTATTCATTGTGGCTAAATTATAGTGTCAGTCCCATCGATTACAAGGAATTGAGCCTATTATGGAGGTGCACCCACCTCTAAAGCGGCATGAAATTGGAGACAAAGAATTTGAAGGGTTTTATTTTTGGTTTGACAAATCTATCTTGGTTGAGGTATAAGTGGTCCACGAACGTGCTCCACCCAACTTCAATATGCTTTTAAATTAACCTAACACCCCTATACTAGTCCAAGTAAGGGAAATTTTCAATGATCAATTCTCTTTGTTAAGTCATCCTCCTATCATGGTTGGACCTAGTGTTTTGTCTAGTGTAGATGAGCCTATGAGCCCATCTCCAAGTGGGATAGGGGGGAATTCCCCTGGGATCATAAAAATAGTGTCGTCATTGCCACCCATTAGCTCCATTGGACCTACACCATCCACACATATTTTTTTTGGTTCCTCCATATAGGGGACGTCGGTTGTGTCATCAACTCCATCTGTTAGTATACCTATCATCCCAACACCCATCCCTTCAATGCCCACTTCTGGATTCTTTTCTAGTGGGGGGGAAACTTTAATTTCATCATGGGAGGTGGAACTTCTTTGACCTCTGTCAATCCAATGAGCGGTTTGGAATCATCAGGTGTGGGTGTACCTTTTGGATGGAGTATTCCTAGTGGTTTTTTGGTTTTCCCTAGTCAGACTGGGGGCAGTAGTACATCTTGAGGTTTTAACTTTCCTTGGGTCAACACAAATTTTCCTAGGGACATATCCCTTGGGGGTATTTTTTCATCATGGGGAGGTTTATATTTTGTGTCTACATTTGGTCCTGGGGCTTTCTTCCCTGGGACTAGGAATTTTCGGTTATGGGAGAAGTCATGCTCCTGGAGGTGGCACCATCCCAGTGGGAACTCACTCTTTAGGATCTCCCCAACCCTCCATTATTACCAACATAGGGGGACTGCAAGGTCCTTCTGGGACAGTAGAGACTTCACCTCCCTCCCAGTCTTCATTTGCATCATTTCCTTTCCTTGCAATGCTCAATTTAACAATTTTTTCATGGTTAATGAATGACCCTATAGAACATGACCCTCATGGTCGACGATGCCATACAAGCTACCATCATAAATTCCTAAGTTTCACAGAAAGTCGGGAGAGGACCCCTCTACACACAACATGACTTACCATGTGTGGTGTTCATTAAACTCATTGATGGATGTTAGTGTAAGGTTTCTCCTTTTCTAGAGATCCATGATTGGAGCCACTGCCAAATGGCACATTGAATTGAAAGGAAGTTCTTTTAGAAGATTCAACGACATGGCTATGGAATTTTTAACACATTACCAACTGCCTATTCGATATGATATAGGAACGAATCTCTTGAGTTCGCTATGTCAAAAAAAATCCACTCCCATTTCCGATCATATTCATGAGTGGAGAAGATGGTGCAGTATTATTAAGACTCGTATTCCAGATAAGCTCCTTATGGAGTGGTTTACCAAGTCCCTCTTACCACCCATTTCCAGGGATGTAGATATGATCGAGTCGACCACCGAGGAGCAATCCATTTTGTGTGCCCAACATTTAGACTTGATATATTCTCAGTCAGGTACTCTATATGACATCATTCCAAATGCTCCTCGCCCATCAAATTATCTAAGAAAACACAACTTAGGACCACATGTCGATGGTGTGGTTGGTTTTGTTTCACATGCATCTGTTAACCAACTAGCTAAGAAAATGGGTCATATGTCGATTACATCATACTCGTCGGCTACTGGAACTAGTGATTAAAAGGTCGTTGTCCCTCCTCAAACCTCTGAGTTGAATTCGGTGGAGTTCATGAAACCAAAGAATCATCAAAATCCCAGACAAAATAAAAATAAGAACAAACAAAAAAATTCCACTACCGAGAAAGGGGTTTCCTCTACCCAAAATGTGTTGATTAAGGTTGGTTGTCATTGATGTCAACCCTTGAAGAAAGCCTAGTAGCACAAAGGTTTGGGTAATGGACCCAAGATTGTTTAATGTAAATATGACTCATTATTTTTTTTTCAAGTTTGATAAGAAGTAAATATGGATGAACTCCAAAGTGGTCCCCTTATGGTGAAAGCCCTCATGGGAAGACGCTTTGTGGAGTAAGAGAACCCATGTTTAATTATGGAATAATGAGATGAAGGACAGTGACTTTGATAGAGAAACTATCCTAGATGGATATTTCTTTTCATTCCATTTCCAGTGGTATGTAGAACGTCACATAACTCCTCACGGTTAGAGAGTTATGACCATGTGAAGTTGGAGAACCCAGGTTTGGGTAATGGACCCAAGTTTGTTTGATGGCTAATGGTATGATTCTTGATATATTTGAAGGTAATACTATTCTAGATGTATATTAAATGTTATTCCATTTCTAGTGGTATGTGTAATGTCACATAACTCCTCACGGTTTGAGAGTTATGGCCTTACGAAGTTGGAGGACCCTCATGTGTCATCTAGAAGCCCCAAAAGGTCAAAGTAGTCAAAGTGGTTTAAGAGATTTTAAAAGGTAAATAAAAAAGTGAAGTGATGAGTGTATTATAATTCAAAGTGAATAAAAAATAAATTATTTCAATAATAAATTTAATGGATAAATTAGAAGTGGGTTAACCCTAAAATAAGGAAAGTGGGCCAAGTGACCTAGAAGATGTTTTTAAGGAA
>ML783755.1:69502-80976 GCA_009831015.1 Picea engelmannii
TACTACTTATTTCATCATGTTATTAGATTTATCATTGAGAAAATGTAGAATAATTGTGTAAATGAAAATGGAATAATGCAAAAACGAAGTTGTTATTGTGTATGTGTTTGAATAAATTGTTAATTGCTTAGCACCCTGTGGACTGGTGCTACATTCAGGGTGGTAGGATGGGGCAAAGACGGGTGGTTGTATCCACCTTCCGGTTGTAGCCGTAGAACATAGGGGGTTGTAGCCTCCTTCTGGTTGTAGCCAAAGAATTGGGGAGTTGGAGCTTCCCTCAGGTTGTAGCCTGAGAAACTAAGGGGTTGGTGCCTCCTTCCAGTTGCAGCTGGAAAACAAAGGAATTTGGTGCTTCCAATGAATGTAATTCTTCAAGACATATAAGAAAAAGCATTTTGTGGTTTTCTCCCGATTTGGGTTTCCACGTAAAACACGGGTGTACTGTGTATGTGTGTGATTGTTTATCTTTTACTGCTCATTATTGGATAATAATTATACATTGATATAATATTTGAAGAAAAAGGATTATAATTACGCTATTACTGATTCACCCCCCCTCTCAGTAATCCAACCAAAATGTCCAAAAGGGAGGAACCAAGGAAAATAAGAATATTTGTTTTCCTTGCATGATTTGTGGGGAATACCACCCTAACTCATCAGTGCCCCAAGAAGGATGAGGTCCACATATTTTTGACACAACAATGGGTTCCTGAGAAGTCTATTTTACTAACTCATCCTTCCCCCCCTCAACCTCAAAACAGGGTTTCCACAATTCCTTCCCTTCGACTAAGGGGCATCGCAGGTACTCCTCACCATCAGGCGTCTCCATTGAATTCTTCTATTTTTATGTGTGACCATACAGTCAATTTGCAGACACGATCTAAAAATTATGACATTCTCAAGCCTTTGACCACTGCCCCAGAAGAAGCATCTTCATTCCATCCTGGTGGCCCTCTCCAAATAGAGAATCCATTTCTTGATGCACCGCTTCACCCCCCGAAGGGAATTCTTCAATGTATGATGCATAATCCCAACACACGGGCTGCCCACAACTACAGTATTGTGGAAGACTTAGCCTAGGCCCCTTGTGCCATGTCGGCACTTGAATTTCTCCAAATATCTCATCAATAGGTGGGGTTCATCCCTTGTATTTGAACTTGAAAACCTTTGATACCAATCAGGTTACTCATAATCTCTCCCATCAAGTATCCTTCCAGATTAAAGTACGAACAATGGGTAAAAACATATTCTGAATAGTTGTTGATGAAGGAGACTCGAATTGCATCATCTCTATTTCTTGTTGGAAATCCTTGGGATCTCCTAAGCTTGATACATCTACCACACTTATGAAATCCTTTGATGGACACATGTTCCAACCCCATGGAATAATCACCACCTTACCCATCTAGTTAGGTGGTAAGACTATCTTCGTCATTGTGGAGGTCATCAACGCGCCACTTGAGTACAATTTGTTACTCAAGCATACTTGGTTCTATGATATGACCACCATTATCTCATCATTCTTTAGGGTCCTACACTTCCCTCACCAAGGGAAAATAGTTACCATCGATAAGCTTGGGTTTTGTACCCCAGACCATGGATCTAATGCAGGGTTTAATGTACCCGTTGTCGGTGATACCACTGATTCTTCTCTAAACGTTGATGCAAAGATGTTCAAATATCCTTTGTTGATGGAAATATTTCCCCTTACCCCACCATCTCCCACTACACATATTTCTCTAATTAATATGATTTATTTAGTTACCATTGGATCCATTAGGTTTGCTTATCCTTGGGTGGTACCTTGTTCTGAGTATGTTGAATCATCTGGAGCAACCATGCCGCTCACTACGATTGAGATTGACAATCCAACGATTCCATCAGCATCCGTTGATACTAGTCAGCAACTCCATCTTCATATGGAGTGTGATCCACCTACTTTGCCCGTACGAGTTGTTGACTCTCCAAGTTCACACGACTCCCTTGATTTTGAGTTTCCTTCAGAAAAGGACATATTGGAAGTCATGGCTTCCACAAATAAGTCTAGGGAAGGTAAGAATCATCGAGAATCCATACTCTCTATTTTGGAACCCACGAGATTTATCATGATGAGCTTCAATCCAGGACTAGGGGAATTTATTGAGGCATCCAGTGAGACCCCTAGTCTTAACCCATATCTTCCTCAGATATATTTTTAGGAACTTGCCATGGAATTATCTGCTACCCCTTCCCTAAAAGATTTTCATTTTTTACTTCCTTCGTGTCTTGATGGATCCCATCAAGGAGATTTCATAGCTTACAAAACCACTCATGTTGAGTATCTTTGGCCATAGAGATTCATTCCTATGTGGCATGGCTTCAACATGGTGTTCCATATGATGCCACCATCGAATCATGAGTCCATCAATTATGAAAAGGATCCTTGGCCTGAGCCTTGCAATATGCTCTACTTTTTGTAAACCATCAATATGTGTAGTGCCTTGTGCATAGGCATGTGGTGTAAGTGTTTTTGTTTGAATAAATCATATCCAAAAAATCCAAAAATATTTTCTTTTTGAGATTTCACTATGCGTTTTGACCTTGGAATCTATTTTACATGTGTTGACAGGATTATAAGGACCTTTTTTTTACGAATATGGCAACTTCCACTGCACTTGAGATATGTATTTCTAAAATGGAATATAGGGATAGGTTTTCTCTGCATTTTCCACTTTGCATTAATAACCATCCATTATGCCATCACTATGCCTTAAGTTTGATCCTGAGTGGTTGTGACACTAGCCACTCCTTTTTCATGTCGTAAGTGGTTCAGTAGTTCCTAGTCTTCATGGGCGCCATAATTAGCACCCATATTTCCATCTAATGCCCATGTTGCGATTTCTCGTAGGGTCGAGAGCCCTCCTTTAGCCCCACCATGACTTGAAGTTTAGCCTCATTCTCCTCTCTTCATCCATATTCTAGCAATATCATGTGAGGGTTCCGAAAAAATTTGTTTGTGTAATAGTCGCTTATGCATTTTCTACTCATGTCATACCCCCCATCGTTGCACTATTGTTTGCACATATCCCACTTACCACTATGAAGTAGTCTTGACCACCTGCCTCTTGCATTATTTGGCCTCTGTTTTGCACTCACCTACCTGAGGAGAGAACAACTGCTAAGAGTGGATCTCACTTGCTAGTACCATTTTCATTTCTCATTGCTTAGGTTGTTTCCATGCACTTGGAACATAGGAGCATGTTTTAAGACACTCGTTCTCTCCCGCCAAGTATATTTTTATCTCTTTTTCAGACTCGTAAAAGGACATGAAAAAGGTATCTATATTACTTGCATCATTATTTCATGCTCAGTAAACCATGAAGGAGACCGATCATACTTCTATTCCTCTTCTGTGCTCATTAAACCATGAAGGAGGAAAACAAATACAAAAAAATTAAAAATAAAAACGAGTGGGGGATTTTTCACCATTGGTATATTCTCAAAATGGCAGTGTCAATTGAGTTTCCCTTGAACATGGAACCTTTTTGATTCATCATCATACAGTTGGGTTTTATCTTTCCTAGGATCCATCCCAGTAATATGCATGTGAGATACTCCTCTGGTTGGTTACTCTTCTAGTCATCATGGAGAGTGCTTCAATGCCTCTCATGTTGTCACACTCTATTCTTCCAACTTTTGTGTCTTGTTTCCAAGTCACCATTGTGTCGTGCTATATGTTCAAGGTAAGTTTAAGCCTGAGTTGGCCATCTATTGTTTAGTTGACTTTATGAGTAGGCCATCCCTATTTCAATTTAACTTTGTGATACTCTCTCTTCACATCATCTCTCGGTGTATGTTTTGTGTCGATTGATGGGGGATGCATCAAGGCCCTCCTTCGATGGATCTCTTCCTATCAACTTCAACACATTATCTAGGAGAGGCATCTAGAAACCATCTAGTACCTTGGAGCTTGCAATCTTTAGTGGCATGCCTCCTCGTGATCGACAATGGGTTTACATCATTGAATCTAGATCGATTGATTCTACCAGTGTTCAACACCATCTCATCTATTCACACTCGCTAGATTGTACTAGGTACCTTGGGTTCAATATTCATCATCGATGGGTCCCCTTGTGTCTGTTAACGGTATACATCAATGACCAGTAATCATATGGTTTCTACCATGCTCGACATCAACTCACTTATTCGCATGTCATAGATCTATACCATTGGGATTTGAGATGAATACCTTAGGTTTGGGGCCACATTATTCCTTTACAAAATCCCCTCCTAAGTTGCGATGGAGTATATCACTTGTATATGAAGAATTTGGGGGCACTCTCCTCGATGATTTTTGTCTTCCTAACATCTATATCTTGTGTCATAGATTCACATTATATTTGTTGGTGGCTATGATTATGTTCCTGAAATAGATCCACATTGTATTTACTAGTGGCTATGATTGATTTCATGGCGTATATCCACATTGTATTGTCTCATGAGTACGGTCTTATTGATTACATGGATCCATTGTGTATTCTTTCATGGCCATGGTATAGCATTTCATATCATGGATCCATAGTGTATTGTTTGGCGGCCATGCTCATTCAAAGTCTGAGTATGTATACCTAGGGGATAGTATATATATGTTCTCATCCTTGATGTCTAATTGCAAGTACTCATTGATTCCTTGATCTCTGATATCCTTCCTTATACCACTTGTCACCATGAATTTTTGTAATTTATTTCAGCCATCAATTCCTCTTCTGACCTCACACATTAGGGGGCATATGTTCGACTTGTATTTTCCACCATAGGTTGTGCAAGCATGTTATTATATGTTATGAGGATAGAATTAAATAATTGAGTAAAATTCTCATAATCATTTCACAAGGAAATAATTATTTTGTCACAATTTCATAATTATGAAATAAGAATTATTTCATAATTGAGAATAAACTCATAATTGAAAATAAAGTTCATAATAGTTTGTCAAAATCTTATAATTAGGCATGAAACTTGTGTATGAGTTGTAATTGCTTAGTTCACATGCCATCGAGCCTAACTATGACTTGAAATTTATTAGTTCACATGGTATCAAGCTATCCATGATTTGTATCCACCTATCCATGACTTGTATCCACCTAATTCACATGTCACAAAGTCTATATCCAATCTCTTATAAAATACTATAAGAAGAGGCCAAATGAAGAAGATGGGGAGAAGAGTTTTGAGGGTGTTGGCTATGATTATGTTCCTGACATAGATCCACATTGTATTTGCTAGTGGCTATGATTTATTTCATGACATAGATCCACATTGTATTGTCTCATGGCTATGGTATTATTGATGACATGGATCCACTGTGCATTCTTTCATGGCCATGGTCTAGCATTTCATATCATGGATCCATAGTGTATTGTTTGGTGGCCATGCTAATTCAAAGTCTAAGTATGTCTACCTAGGGGATGGTATATATATGCTCTCGTCCTTGATGTTTGATTTTAGGTACTCATCGATTCCTTGATCTCCGATATCCTTCCTTATGCAACTTGTCACCATGAATTTTTGTAATGTATTTAGGCCATTGGTTCCTCTTCTGACATCACACATTAGGGGGCATTTTTTATACTTGTATTTTCCACCATAGGTTGTGAAAGAATGTTTTTAGATGTTATGAGGTTAGAATTACATAATTGAGTTAAATTCTCATAATTATTTCACAAGGAAATAATCATTTTGTCACAATTTCATAATTATGAAATAAGAATTATTTCATAATTGAGAATAAACTCATAATTGAAAAGAAAGCTCATAATAGGTTGGAAAAATCTCATAATTAGGCATGAAACTTGTGTGTGACTTTTAATTTCTTAGTTCACATGCCATCAATCCTAACTATGACTTGAAATTTCTTAGTTCACATGTTATCAAGCTATCCATGATTTGTATACACCTATCCATGACTTTATCCACCTAATTCACATGTCATGAAGCTTATCTCCAATCTCTTCTAAAATACTATAAGAAGAGGCCAAATGAAGGAGATGGGGAGAAGAGACTTGAGGGTAGTTATGTTGTCAAAATAGAGACAAAATCTCAAGAGGATAAGGAAGAGCATCGAGATCATAGAACTATGAGGAAAGCATCAACATTCAAGATATGAATTGATGTAATTTCTTCATGTTAATGAATAAGATCATTGGTTTTCCCCTCATATGTTTGTATTTCATCATGAAAATGTTTATATCTAATTTATCTCTTTATAGATCTAATTAGAAGTAATGTAGATCTAGGATTCTAATCCCAAGTAGAGAGGTAGAAAGGTTGCTTGTATTTTGTATATAGGAAGAAATCCGTGGAGCTTGGAGTTGGAGTTTCAATACTGCAACAACTGGGATATACGAAGGACAACCTCAAGAAAGGTATCCAAATATTCACCACTCCTTAGGATAATGATGAATCTATGTGTTTGAATCTAGATATAGGAAAACCATAGGAATCACCCCCTTTTTCTCTAGGATCAAAGGCATATCCTAGGGATATCTTGTTGATCATTCAGTGAGATCCATGTGAAATCATGGATAGCTTGATAGCATATGAACTAATAAATTACAAGTCATAGTTAGGCTTGATGGCATGTGAACTAAGAAATTACAAGTCATACACAAGTTCCATGCCTAATTATGAGCTTTTGTCAACCTATTATGAACTTTATTTTCAATTATGAGTTTATTCTCAATTATGAAATAATTCTTATTACATAATTATGAAATTGTGAAAAATTAATTATTTCCTTGTGAAATAATTATGAGAATTTCACTCAATTATGAAATTATAGCCTCATAACATCTAATAACATCCTTTCACAACCTATGGTGGAAAATACAAGTATAAAAAATGACCCCTAATGTGTGAGGTCAGAAGAGGAACTAATGGTTGAAATTCATTAAGAAAATTCATGGTGACAAGTGGCATAAGAAAGGAGCTCAGAGCTCAAGGAACAAATGAGCATGTGCAATCAGGCATCAAGGATGAGAGCATATTTAAAACATCCCCATTATGGTCACCAAATATGTTATGGGGAAACATATAAAAGGGATCTCATTGAACGATCAGCAAGATCTCCCTAGGATCGTCCCTTGATCCTAGATAGAAAGGGGGTTATTCCTACGGTTTTCCTATATCTAGATTCAAACAAACAGATTTATCATTACCCTAAGGAGTGGTGAAGATTTGCATACCTTTCTTGAGGTTGTCCTTTGTATCTCCTGGATATTGCAGTCTTGAAATTCCAACTCCAAGATCCACAACCTGCTTCCTGTATACAAAATATAAGAAACCTTTCTACCTCTCTACTTGGGATTAAAATCCTAGATCTAACTTACTTCTAATCAGATATATAAAGAGATGAATCAGATCTAAAAATTTGCATGATGAAATACAAATAAATGAGGGGAAAACCAATTATCTTATTCAATAACATGAAGAAACTACATCAATTCATACCTTGAATGTTGATGCTTCCCTCCTAGTTCCAGGATCTCGATGCTCTTCCTTAGCCTCTTGAGATTTTGTCTCTATTTTGACATCATAACCACCCTCAAAAATCTTCTCCCCATTTTCTTCATTTGGCCTCTTCTTATAGTATTTTAGAAGAGATTGGAGATAGGATTCGTGACATGTGAATTAGGTGGATACAAGTCATGGATAGGTGGATAAAAATCATGGATAGCTTGATAGCATGTGAACTAAGAAATTACAAGTCATAGTTAGGCTTGATGGCATGTGAACTAAGAAATTACAAGTCATACACAAGTTTCATGCCTAATTATGAGTTTTTTCCAACCGATTATGAAATTTATTTTCAATTATGAGTTTATTCTCAATTATGAAATAATACTTATTTCATAATTATGAAGTTGTGACAAAATAATTATTTCCTTGTGAAATAATTATGAGAATTTCACACAATTATGTAATTCTAGCTTCATAACATCTAATAACATGCTTGCACAACCTATGGTGGAAAATACAAGTATAACAAGTATACATACTTTGACAGTGAATGATTTACTTGTGATCTGATTCCCTACCATAGATAGTCAAGTCCAAGTGATTATGACCAAAAGAACCATTTATGTTTGTGAGTCTGGAATTTTACTGTCTGATTTTTACTAGGAATCCTTAGGCAATTTCAAGACTATTTCTGCATATATTGTGTCTGTGTCTCATAAGTTTACTTACCTGGATTGATAATAAATGTTGAGGAATCTAGACCACTAGATCATCCCAACAACATCTATTTTCAGTTCAAAAGGCATGGTTGACAATGGTTTCTCAAAGAAATACCTACAATCAAGCCACCTCAAATTTCTTGAAATTGCAATTCTATAGAGGTTGGACTCTTCAATTTGAAATCTATGTAAAGCTTCAGTTGCCATCATTCGAGAGAATTTGTCTTAGGTTCCTAGAAATGGATTTCAAATTTGTCTCTGGGAGGATAAAATTCTTGGGAATCCTCATCTTAACCAATTTCTAGAACTTTGTGATTTAAAGGATTGGATGGATCCACAAGGTATAAATACTCTAGTGGATATCTCATATTGGGATAATGGATATCACTGTGTGAACTAGAAATTGGATAACCTTCCCTGACATTTAAATGAGAAATTGAAAACATTGTTGACCAACCCCAGAGGATCTACTCTGAACAATAAAGAGGTTGATTATTCAAGAGGATGGGGTCCAAGAGGAAATATTTCTACAGTCAAATAAGGACACATGATTCAGATCAAAGAAAGGTGTGAATTGCCTCAAGTAGCAATTTTTGGAAGGCACTATGGAAAATTTATGGCCTCCCCAAAATATAAATGTTTTGTTGGATTTTAAGTTATGGGAAAATTATCAGAGTCAAGAATTTTAAAAAATGAGGAATACAAGGCCCCTTCAATTGCCCCATGTGTAAACAAACTAAAGAAATTGTTGTTCACTTATTTCTAGAATGTGAATTCTCAAAAACAAACTAGAGATACTCCTTTTCAGATATAAATATACAATTGGACATACTAAGGAGTTGGAAAGAAGCATTTCTAATTTGGCATAAACATTGCCCTAGAAATTTCCAGAATAAACCTCTCCTAAAAAGAATATATACATCAATCCCTCTTTTCTTGAGTTGGAAGATTTGGTTCACCAGAAACAAAATTGTATTCAAGCATAAAGAAGTATCAGCTAGAAAAGTGGTTGCACGGGGACCTTTTGTGAGAATTCATCTTAGTTTAGGGAATTAGAGGAAAAAGCATGATTAATATAGAAGTTTATAAGAGACTATGGCTAAAATATATTCTTAGTGTTCAAAAATATCCTAGTAGTACTCAAGGAGGAAAACCACAAAAACACCATAATTGGAAGCTGAGAATTCTAGAATATTAATTATGGGATTTGATTTGCAATAGAAAGAACCATAACATTTTATTTGATTGGACCTACAAAGGAAATCCAAGCATGTCAGGTGTGTGTGTGGAGTTTGGATAATGCATAATCAAGGCATCAAAAACATTATAGTGGTTGGATATTTTATCATAGTCTCTAAAACTCTCATCTCAAGAGACTCTCAGGTTGCACCAAAAAAATGTTAAAAAGATTGAAGCAAGTGTTGGTGTCTTTAGGAGTGTTGGCGCCCCCCTAAAGCCTACTAGGGAGTGCTACAACACTCTGATGGCCCTTTTAAGGGAGAGCTACCTATTTTAGGCAGCAGTTGAGTTGTTGAGATGAATGGGGAAAGGATCTTTTCATTCTTGGAAGGCAGTTGGATTCGAATCCCTAATCAAGCCATGATCTTAGGGTAGATCCTCAACTGAAGGAGGAAAATCCTCAACTTCCCCAAGGATATCTCAAGCTGTTGAGCCTCTCCAAGGCTATATAAGCAAGCTTTCTAATGGTGAAAGGGGACTGGAAAAGGAGAATCACACCAAACTTATGATCTTATAAGTGGTGTTGGAACAGAGATATTTTGGAAGCAAGAGACCTATGATGTCATAGGGAGCAATCAGTGAAGCTATCATCATTTCGATCGTGGATCTTTTGAGCAAGGGTTAGACAAGGAGGACTTGGCAGAACTGTCACATTCCATCTACGGGTGTAAGCAATGTTCTGTCCTCATTAATATAATTTGCTTGGCATGTTTCTTTTTAATTCGTGTTCAATATCACATGAATTTGTCTCTTTAGTATATAGACCTATTTCGGACTAATCTTGATAGAGTAGGAAGTGGTCGTACTTTGTTTGTCTACAAGGCTTATCGAGGAGCGAAAGATTGGAGCTCAATTCGGAGCGTGCAGGGACAAACACCGGTAAAAGGTACTTATTTTATCCTTTCTCCTCACACACTAGTCCACCTAGATCTAAAAGGTATTCAGTGACCATGATAAGAACTTTTTGTCTTAGAGTTAAGAGTCTAGATCTTTGAGGAGATCTACTTGTCCGCAGGGAGATTTTCCTTCAACAGAAACTAGCGACTCCACTAGGGAGGAATCAAAAAAAAATTATTTTTTTTTTCCTCATAGGCATTATCTTACCTTTTGTTTTCTTAGACCTTTTTCACCCCTTCATATCTCATTGCACTTGCTGATTGACTCTTTACCCCATCACACTCAGCTTACCTATCAAAATTTTGGGTTTTTGGACATTTTTATGAGTTTTTTTAGCCTGGCGCCCCCCTGCCCATGATAGAAGAGTGCCATATCTCCCTGAAGGTGTTGTAACGAGTGTTATAATTCCCTGGTGTCCCTTACACCAGAGAGCCAGCCCCTTTTTGCACAAAATTTCTTCAAAAATTGCAATTTTTGGAGGTCTAGACCCTGTTTTTTCACTTGTTGAGCTGCTTTTGGAATTCAATACTTTTTATTTTCACCTTTGACATGCTTCCTCCTAAGAAGTAAACACCTTATTTTTCAGATTTTATGCCCTTCTCCCTTATTTTTGAGTTTTTGTTGATTGAAAGCTTGAAATCGATCCGTTGTTTTTTCCTCTCCTATCCGACTAAGCGGGAACTCCAGTGAAGGACATCTGAAGTATGTAACTCTTCTCATTTGGTTCTTTGAGGTCATTTGATCCAATATCTTTCTCCTTCCTTTTTCTTTTTTTGGTTTTCTTTCTCTTCTTTGATCACAAAAAAAAGGGTGTGTTGTTTGTGTGAAATCTGCATATTCTTGTCTAAATCTCCTTGATCTGAAAGGGTAGTTGGCAGGAGAAATTTTGCATTGAATTGATTATGATTCACATACAAACGACAAAAGTACATCTTAGTGATTAGTTTTCATATTAGTTTCCATTTCTGAAATGTTGTAGCATCATATTGGATTTGATTGAGAACAAAACTGATTGAGGGCATTCCTTATCAAGTGTTTGATAGTGAAAACGACTCTTCCTCTTTCCCTTAAATAGGTATTCATTGAAAAGAAACGATTGCTTATCATATTTCATGCATATTT